>JAJJLH010000307.1:0-24609 GCA_023806865.1 Isotricha sp. YL-2021a
CCAATCCCCAATCCCCAATCCCCATCCCCATTTTAAATAAATAAACAAAAGATTAAAACATTATTATTAAAAATTTAATCAATAAAATTAAAAAATAAAATGTTTTTTTTTAATTGTTAATTTATTAATTTGGCTAATATGTTTTAATTGATTAATTTTTTATCTTTAAATCAGGAATGGCACAAATAAATCAAAATGAGTTAAATCAATGTGAATTAATGTTAAAAAATTTATTAAATATAGATAATAATATAAGAAAAGGAGCAGAAACTCAATTGCAAAAATTTTTACAAGATAATAAATCAAAAGAATTATTATCATTATATGCAAGTCAAATTTTATTAACATCAACTGATTTAAGTGTTTGCACTTATTGTGCAATTTTAATTAGAAAAATTTTTATTGTAAATGAAGATCAAATATCAAATGATATAACAAAGTTTTTTTCAAAAGAAAATAAACAATTATTAAAAAATAATTTACTAAATGCTTTAATAAATACAAAAAATAAAAATTTAAGAAAAAAAATTTCAAATGCAATAATAAATGTTTTTATTTCTTTAAAAGAGAATGAAGAAAAATGGGATGAATTTTTAAAGTTTATAATTAATAACTTTTACCTTGAATTTAATGAAAATAATATTGATAAATTTGAATTATCATTATATCTTTTGTCTAATATTTATTCAGAAGCATATGATGAATTAAAAGAAGGAATTCCAATTTTTTTAAAATGTTTTAATGTATATTTTCAATCAAATAATATATCATTAAAGGCAAAGACAGTAGAATGTATAAATGAATTATTATGTTCTAGTTTAAAAAAAAAAGAAGTTAAACAATTTAAAGAATTTATATTTTATATTCTTCAAACCACATTATTTTGTCTTGAAAATAAAGATAATGAAAATTTAAAAATTTGTTTAGAATCATTAAATGATTTAGCAAATAGTGAACCAAAAATATTAAGAAAAAATTTTAATGACATTTTTATTTTAATGGGTAAAATAATAGAAAATAAACAAATAGATGATTACTTAAGAGAAATCTCTTTTGAAATATTAATATCAATAATAGAACAAATTCCAAAATGTATTAATAAAGACAATGAAAAAATAAAACAATTAATATCAGGAATATTTAAATATTCAATGGAAATTGATAATTCAATAGATGAAGATTGGTTAAAACCAGAATCAGAAACATATATTACAGATGAGTTTATTCCAGAAGAAAAATTAGATGAATCAACTTCTTTAATATCAAGATTATTTACATCATTGGATAAAGAAATAATATTAAATATTGTAAGTGAAAATATTTCAGAATTAATACAACATTCAAATGAAAAAGAATGGAAATATAAATATATTGCTTATATTACTATTGCAGAAATATCAAAATTTATTAATGAAATTACTAATATTGAAAAAATAATTAATATGATTATATTAGATTTAAATAATCCTAATCCAAAAATCCAATATTCTTCAATTTATTGTATTGCTGAATTAAGTGATCATCATTTTCCAGATTTTCAAAATGAATATCATAAAAAAGTTATTCCCTTATTAATTGAAATAATGAAAAATTCAAATTGTTTAAGAATACAATTAGAAATTTGTGATGCAATTGATATGTTTATAGATCATATTTCTGAAAGTGATATTGGACAATATATGCAAAATTCATTAGATGTTTTATTACAAGTTTTTTTAAAAGATAATAATATTTCTCCTATAGCTTTAAAGGAAGGTATTTTAATTGATATACAACAATTTATTGTTGCTTCTGAGGAAAGTTTTAAAAATTATTCTGAGAAAACTTTTGAAATTTTATTAAATTATTTGACAAAAATTTTAAATGAAGGTATTAATAAAAATTTAATTGGTATATTATTAGAAACTATTTCTTTAATAGGACCATTATGTCCTAATTTATTTAAGAAAGTTTTATTAAATTTATTTGATATTTTAATTAAAATTCAAATGAATTTAAATTCATATAAAGAAAATTTAGGAAATTATTTATTGAATACTTGGGATAAAATAATTGATGATCTATTAGAAATTAATAAAGATAAAATTATTGAATTATTTCAATCTTTAATTATCTTATTAAAAAAACCTCCTGAAATGTCTATTGCAAATAATCCAAATGAAACAATTAATATTCAAGATTTTTTCAAAGATGAAAATGAAGAAAAAGAAGAAGAAAAAAAAACAAGGAAAAAAAAATCAATTCAAACATCAGAAACTGAAGAATTTAATTGTTTTTTAGAAATATTAAATTTATTATTAAAAAAAGCACCAAAATGTTTTAATTTAAATCATATTCAAATAATCTATCAAATTGCAGTTAATTTATTAAAATATCCAAATGAAAATATTCAAGAAGAAATTTCAAAAACTTATGATTTATCAATAAATGTTCTTTCTGAAATAAAAGTAGATAAAAATATTCTTCATTCTACATCAAAACAATATATAATTGATTTAGTAAATCAATTATTTATAGAAAAAGATTTTGGTTTAATAACAACAATGTTAGATTCATTAAATTTAATAGTAAAAACAACAAAAAAATTTTTATCAATAAATGAAATAAATGATTTATTTGAAAAATTATTTCAAATTTTTGATAAAGTTGAACAAAATAGAATAAGTTTAAATAAGCAAAAAATAAAAACAGAAAATGAAATAGAAAATAATAAAAAAACAGGAGCAAATAAAATTTATAGTGATGATGAAGATGATAATTCAGAAGAAGAAGCAATAGATGAAATAAAAGATCAAATTGAAGAAATTGAAGATATTCAAACTTCTTTTAGTGACTTATTTGGAAATTTATTTGATACTCATAAAGAATTAACTTTAGAAATTGTTGATAAATTTATAAATAATTATTTACCAAAATATTTTAATGAAAATTCATCTAATTTTGAAAAAAAATTAGGTTTAATGATAATTGATAATATGATTGAATATTTACAACAAAATTTATTAATTAAAATATGGGATAATTTATTTAATATTTTAATTCAATTTTCAAATAATTTAGATTATGAATTAAGAAATACTGCAGCATATGGATTAGGAATTTTTGCTAAATTTACAAATACAAATTTTATTTCTTATAAAGATAATTTATTAAAAGCAATTATTAATTCTTTAAATTATCCAAAAAATATTCCAAAAAATGAAAAAAAATATATGAAATTTGCAAAAGATAATTCAGTTAGTGCATTATGTAAAGTTATTCAATATCATGGTAAAGAATTAGATAATTTAAATAATTATTTACAAATATGGATTGATAATATGCCAATTACTGAAGATTTAGAAGAAGGATTAATTAATAATAAATTTTTAATGGAAATATTAATGAAAGAACCTAATCTGATTTTAGGGGATAATTATAAAAATTTAGAAAAAATTATTATTATTATTGGTAAATCATATAAGACTGAAGGTTCTGATGAGGAAACTAATAATAATATGATTAAATTTACAGAAGTTGTTAAAGGGAATAATGATATGAAAGAAATATTGCAAAAATTATTTAATACATATAAAAAAGGAAAAACTTTAAATAAAATAAAAAATATATTCAAAAATACATAAATAAAAAATATCAATAATTATATTTTTTAAATATATAATAAAAAGATGAAAAAAATCATTATTTTTGATAAGTTTTTTTATTTCTTAATAGTTTAATTTACCTTTTTATTTTTAAATTAATTTATGAAATATCCTATTATTTATTTTTTCTGATTTTATATCAAATAAATGATATATCACTTAAATGAAATAAAAATTATTAAAAATTCAAATTTATTACGTGTAAAAAATTAATTAATAATTGAATAATTATAAAATTTATTTATAAAATTTAATTTTAATTTATAAGTAAAAATTGATTTAAAAATAAAATGAAAAATATAAATTAAATAAAAATAGATTTAAAGAATATAAGATTAAATTAAATCCATTTAAAGCAAGTGAATATGAAATTGAAAAAATTATTTATTCAACATTTGATATTTTAGAAAAAAAAATAATAAGTTTTTTTTTTTTTTTTTCATTTCTTTCAAAAACTGAAAAAAAAGAAAAAAAAATTTCATAATTATAAAAAAGTGTTGAAATTGATAAATATATTAAAAAAAATGAAAAATTAAAAGTAAAAAATAAAATGTCTTTTAAATCAAAAAGATGATAATATATTCAAAATAGAAAACTTAAAATAAAAATATAAAAAAAATATTTTTAAATCATATATATTATAATAAAAAAAATTCATGTGGCTAATAAAATATAACAATTTAAAACCCCCTTTAAAAAAATAAAAATTTCTTTCCAAAAAAATAAAAAAAAAAAAATCATTTATCCCCTTCCCTATAATTAAATTCCCTAATATCAAAATACATTTCAGGATAAAAACTTCCAACTAAAATCCTTCCATTATACCTTCTCCCACTGACTTCAAATCTAGCTTTTTTACTAGATTCAATAGTAGAAAATTTAATAAAAATTTTTCCAACACTATCAGGGCAAATATGTGTATCTTTATCAGGTCTAGGAATTTCAACATTTAAAACAGTTCCATATTTCATAAATTCTTCTCTAATATCTTCAACAATTTCTTTATATTCTTCATCATCAATTAAATCTTCTGCAGTAATCCCATTTATAAATAATAAAACTCTACTTGGTATATTTGCATATGATTGAATTTCTAAATCATCAATTGTTAATTCTCCTTTATCAATAAAACCTTTATTTTCTATTTTTTTTATTAATGATGGATTTAATTGTTCTTCTTTACCTTTTCTTAATATTTCTGTTGCTATTTTTAAATTGTTATTTATATTATTTTCATTTGCTCTTTGAACATGAAATTTTTTGTCTCCCATTTGTAACATGTTTAAACCCTTTATTGCTCTTTCTGTTACTGATTCATTTAAATATTCAAAAAAACAAAATCCTCTATTTAAATTAAAATCATTTTGATCTGGGATTAAATTAAAATATTTTAATTGTCCAAATGTTTCTACAATTTTTCTTATTTCTTCATCTTTTGCTGTTAATGGAATTCCAGTCATATATAATTTATTATTTTTTTTATTATCAAAAGTTGCTAAAATATTATTTGCTCTTTCTATTTGTTTTGGTATTACAATATTACCATGAGAATTATTATAATCTCTGAAAAAATCTCTTGGTTGTGATATTCTTATTCTATAATTTCTCCATTCTACTTGATCAAAATTTTTTAATATTTCTACATTATCATGTGTTACTAATTCTATTATATAATAAAAACCATTATCTCTTTTTTCAAATGAAATTATTGGATTTTTTAAATTTGAATTTGGGATAAATTGATTTAATAATGTTGTAAAATATTGTTGTATTTCATCATCATTTACTTCTGGTAAATTGTAAATTACTAATTTTCTACCTAAATTTGTTATTGAGTTTATATCTACGAAATGGTAATGAGAATAAATATTTAATTGAAGTTCTTTTGTGTTATATAAATTTGTTCTTAGGATTAATGTATTATTATTTTCATTTTTTAAAGTTAATGAAGTTGTTTTTGGTTCATCTTTTAAATTTTCTTTTATGTTCTTTTCTAATTGCTCTTTGTTTATTATATTATTTTCTCCATCACTGCTTATTTCATCTTTTTCTATGCTTAATTTTTTATTTTTATCTAAAATTAAAGTTGATGAACTTGAAGATTTAATTGATAATTTTTTACCTTCTTTTTCTGATGAATAAAATGATGAGGAGTCTGATTCTTTTTTATTTTCTTTTGGATATTTATTTCCTTTTTTTGATTCTTTTCTTTCTTTTCTTTTTTCTCTGTTTTTTTCTTTTGAAGAATAATGTGAATGATGATGTTTTTTTCCCATTTTTGAGATAATTTTAAAAAAAATAATTTAAATTTATATTTATATATATAAAATAATGATATAATGATTTTTTAATTTTTATTTATTACACATAAACTTTTTGATTTGAGTAAATGCTTTTTTTTTATTTCATCTAATTTAATATTTCTAGCATTATTTAAAACAGATTGATTATTTGATGATTTAGGATTATATAATCGAAATCCTTTTAAATATAATTGATTTAATTCATTATTTCTATCTGCCCTTCTTGGACTATTTTTTAATTTATATGAGATATTTGGAAGAAATATATTTTTTTTTAAATTATAATCATTAATTCTATTATAAAATAACTTTTTTGAAAAATTGTTTAAATTATTATTGTTTTTTAATTCTAATTCTGAAAAAAAATTTTTATTATCGTTAATTTTTGTTTTTTCATCTGATGATATTGTATTTTTATTATTTAAATTAGGAAAATTAATACATAAAAGATTTTTATTTGAATGATATGAATTTTGATTAAAATATACAATAATATTATTTTTATTTTTTAAATTATTTCCTTGATTTTTTTCATAAGAATGTGATTTTTGTATTTTTTCTAATAAATTATCATTTAATATTTTATCATTTAAAGATTTCTTTACATTAATATTTTTCATATATCCACTAAATCAATAAATAAATTTTTTTTTACAATGGTAAAATCTTCTTTAAATTTTTAAACAAATAATATATTTTCTCATGTTCAACTTCAATATTATTATTATTATCCATTTTATCAAAAATTCAAAAAATCATAAATTAATAATAATATTTAATAATTAATTAAAATAATATATAATATAAATAAATCAACAACATTTATTATTATTATTTTTATTATTATTTTCACCAATTATAATATTTTCTCTCATTCCTTTCTTAATCCCAATATTTTCATCATTTAAATCATAAATTTTCTTATCAATATTATCACAAATAATTTTAGTACATTCTTCAAAAATTTCATTAATATTTATATTTTCTTTAGCCGAAGATTCATTAAAATGAATATTGTTTTCTTGAGCAAATTTTTCTCCTTCTTCATAATTAACTTCTCTTTGTTCTTCAAGATCACATTTATTTCCAATCATATATAAAGTAATATATTTATTACAATAATTTTGAATTGTATTAATCCAATTTTGAAGATTATTAAAAGTTTGTCTATTTGTAATATCATAAATAATTAAAACACAACAACAATCTTTAAAATAATTTTTTGTTATTCCTAAAAATTTCTCTTGTCCTGCAGTATCCCAAACTTGAATTCTTAAATTTTTATTATTAATTATTATTGATTTTGTTGAAAATTCAATTCCAATTGTTGAATGATAATTAGTATTAAATTCATTTTTTGAAAATCTTAATAAAATATTTGACTTTCCAACTGAAAAATCCCCTACTAAAATATATTTAAATAAATAATCATAATCATTTTTAATACTCATTAAATATATATTATTTTGAATAAAAAGTTTTTTTATTAATATAGAATAATAAATTTAAAATAAAAAATTTTTAATGTCTTTTATAAAGTACCCAGATAATATAAATGTTGATAATGATATTTCAATAATTGATCCTGAAATGGAAAAAAAACCAAAATTAACTATTGCAAGTGAAATAATGCAAGATTCTTTTTTTAATCATATTGAATTAATTCAATTAATTTTACTTGAATTTATTAATTTAAGTATAATGGGAAGAATTCAAGATGATAATGTTACTTTATATAAATTTTCTAATTTTAATTATTTCCAAATTGGTTTTTCTTATTTAAATATTTTTGGAAATTTTTATGTTTTAGGTATTATTAAAACATTAAATTATAATTCTGAAATTTTATCAAGATATATTATTTTAAAAAAAATATTAATTTTAGTAGTTATTTTTCTTATTATTCCTTTTTCACTTTCTTCAATTTTTATTTTAAAATATATTTTTTTACCAATTTATAAACATAATACTTTAGAAAGACTTGAAGTATCAACAAATTTAACAAATATATATTTTGATATGATTATTTATGCTTCTATATTTTTATTATTTTTTTATTTATATGAATTAAATTTAAAATTCTTTCAAAAAAATAATATGAGATCATCTGCTTTAGGATTTCTTTTTCTTTTTACTTTTATGCATTTTTTAATGTCATATATTTTTGTTTTTAATAATAATCATAAAACAAAAGGAATATCATATTCAATGATTATAACATCAATTTTTTGTTATTTATGTTCTAATTATATTATTACTGATGAATGTTATACAAATAAAACAATTCAAAATTTTTATTTTTTTCCAAAAACATTTTTAGATCATGTGTTAAAAAATTCATTAAAAGATATTTTAATAAAAGGATTTTATCTTTTTTTAGATTTTATTTCATATGAATTCTTTTTATTATTTTCTTTATTTATAGGAGATGAAGAATTCTCATGTAATATAATATTAAGAAATCTTTTTATTTTTTTAAGTGCAATTGGAAAAGGTTTATCATCAACTTTAAAAAATTATATACAATATAGTAGTATTGGAAATAAACATTCTCATCAAGCAAAAATAAAATATGTAAAAATATTCACTTATGAAGTATTTATAATTATTTTATTTTGTGGATTAATTTTATCAATTTTTAGAGGAAAAATTGCATTTCTATATTTAAGAAATGGTGGTAATGAAAAAATACAAAATGAATTAAATTATTTATATACTATTTATACAATTTGTGTTTGTATAAATTATATATCATATGAACTTGAAGGATATGTTAAAGGAATTAATATTTCTAATAATATGTTATTATATAGAATAATTTTCCCTATTATTTTTATTCCAATTGGATTTGCTATTTGTTTCTTATTTAATTATGGAGTCTATGGTTTATGGCTTGGGACTTTTTTAATGATTCTTTTTTATTCTTTTCCTAATGCAATTAAAGTTTACAAATATTATGATTTATTCTTCCAAAAGTAAAAAAAATTTAATAAGTATATTTTGTTTTAATATAAAAATATGAATATTTAATTATTATTTAAAAATTTACATTTTTAATGAAATAATTTTTAAACAGCATATTAATATATTTATAATATTAATTCAATAATAATCCTTTCATTTTTTCTAATCTTTTAATATAAGTATCTCTATCTCTTTCAGGTTTTAGAATTTCATTTTGATTTTCATATGTTGAATGAGGATTTTTTTCAGAAAAAAAATATTGATCCTCAATAACATTTCTTTGATAATCTAATAACCTTTTCCCATAAGTATTACTTCTTTTCCATTTAGAATTTTCTCTCATAATTTCTTTTTGTCTTTTTATTATTTGTTCTGGTGTACCATGAACTTTATAAATTAAACCAGTTTCATTTTTTAAAACATTTTCACCATAATTACTCATTCTTGACCTTTTTAAAACGGCATTTTCCCATTCTTTTGTTCCAATAATTGATCTTAATCCTCCTTTTAATGAAATTTTAGGTAAATTTTTATAATCTTTTAATGTATATGGTTGATATCCATAATCTATATTATTTAAATATTCTGATTCATTTTTTTCTGAATTTAATACTTTTATTAAGTTATATTTATTTATTTTATTTAATTTTACACTTTTACTTAATATATTTGAACGAGAATTTGAATTTTCAATTTTTTTTTCAAATAATGTACTTTTTTTTATTTCAGGTATCATTGGGTTATTTTTTAATAATTTATTATTTGATGGAATTGAATCCATTAAAAAATATCCTTTGTTTTTAAAATAATTATTAGATTCATTACTATTATTATAATTTTGATTATTATTTTGATATAAATTATATATTTGATTATTATTATTATAGTTATAACTATTAATATAATCGTTTCCATTATTTGAATAATTATTAGAGTTTAAAAATGATGGGGTATATTTTATATTATTTGAAAAACTTCCATTAATTGGTTCATTCATTCTTAATAATAAACCTGAAACACCATTTTTTCCCATTTTTTCTATTCTGTTTTTAAATTTTTTTAAAAAGTCTGATGTTTCATCTTTCATTTTATTTTTAATAAATTAATCAATTATATATTATTAATAATTTAATATTTATAATGAATATTACAACAGATGATATTTATTCATTAGTATTAAAATATAAAAAGAAAAAAAATCAACAAGAAAAAAATTATGAAAAAGAGAAAATTTTAATTTCAGATTCAATTTTAACTTCTGGAATTATAATGAATAATTCAAATATATCATCAATCAAATTTAACTCAATTGACAAAAATATAATTTTTAATTTTCAAAATTTAGAATATTTATCCCTTAAAAATAATAGTTTAAGAAATATTGATTTTATCATAAAATTACCAAATTTATTTTATTTAGATTTATTCCAAAATTCAATTGAAGATTTTTCTTCATTATTAATAAAAAATACTTTTGGATATTTAAGAATAACAATCGATGCATTTAACGAAAAAAAAATATTAACTCTTAGAAATTTAACAATTAATATTTTTGAATTACAAATTCATGATCAAAAATTATTAAAACATTTAATATATCATAATCCAAATATAACTCTCTTAAATAATAAATTAAATTATATGATTGATGTAATTAACAGAAAAGAAAGAAGATCAAGTATATCAACAAATAATCCAATACAGAAAGATAGTAATAATTCAAGAAATGAATACCGGAGAAAAACTCATTCTAAAAAATTAACTATATATAATGAAAGTTTAATTAATATTAAAAAATTTTATGATAAATATAATCAAACTATAAAAAAAATTATAAATGTTATGGAAATAAATACATCTTCAGAATTAAAAATATGTAAAGAATATATTAAATTAGAAAAAAAGAAATTATTACTTCTTTGCCAAACTTATATTAAACTTTTAAATTATAATGAAAAAATGGACAGTTTCTATATAAATAGTCAAAGTAATATTGATTCAGATTTAAATTTACATCAATTTAAACTACTTTCAATATCTCATATATTTAAAATTAATAAAGTTGAAGATTCCTCTAATTTAAATGATAGTGATAGAATAAGAAATGGAATAATTATTTTAACTTCAATTTTAATGTTAATTTTAAATGTAATTTCAGAAAATTTATGTATTAGTTTATTGAATTTCATGTTTGAAAATCATTACCATTATAAAGTTAAAAATTTAATTCCTGAAAATCTTAAAATAAATTCAATTCATTTACTTCCAATATATTTTTTTTTATATGATAATTTTGTAAATGAACTTACAAAAATCAAAATCAATAATAATTTTTATGAAAAACTTATTGAAATTATTTCAATGGATAAATTAATTCTTAAAGGAAATGATCTGATTAAAATTTTTATTGAATTCAATACAGAAAAAAAACATTATAATAAGGTATTATTAATTAAAGAAAAAATTAATTTTATCAAACAATTAGATATATATGAAGATTTCTTAATTCTTTTACAATTTTTTTCTGATTTTATTGTATATGAAAAAATATCTGATAATTTTTTAAATGAAAATTTATCAATTGAATATTCAGATTTTATTCAATTTAAAGAAATTATTGAAAAATTAGAAACTGAAAATTCAAATTTAATATCATTAAGTGATAAAAAATTTCAAAGAAATAATTTAGAAACATTAACAAATAAATTTTTCTTTATGCAAAAAAAAATTGAATTATTAAAAAAAAAATTATATCCTTTAAAAAAGAAAAGAAGTCTTCCAAAAATAAAATTTATTAATTATGATGATGATTATGAAATTGTGGATGATATAGAAACAAAACCATTTTTTCAAATAAAAAATATTAAAAAAAATATTGAATTACCAATTAAAAATTATGTATCAACATCTCAAAATACTAATAGATTAATTACTGATTATAATAATATTACAAATTCAGATAATAAAAATTTACATAATGTTTCTTCTTTTTATTTTAGAAATTCAAATACTTCTAAATTTGATAATAATTATAGAACATTTTTTATTAATATGAATAGTCCCGTAAATTATTCAAATTCAAAAAATAAAAATAAACTTTTTAATAGATTAAAAAATTTAAGTAATGATAAAAGAAAAAATTATTCAAATTATATTAATGATTTTTCTACAAATAAAACTCAATTTAATTTTAAAAATACATTTAAAGGAAAAGCAATTAGATTAAATCATCCTGGAAGAAATCTTAAATATGATTTAGATATTCAAAAAACAAATAATAATGAACAAGAAAAAAAATTAAATTTAAATAATTTGTTTTTTGTTACTACATTTGACACTGAGTTTTTAAGAAATAAAATTCATAAAAGAATAAATAGTAGACCAAATCATTTAAGTTTTGATAAAAGATTCACTTTATTAAAATCATAATTTTGAATATTTTGATAAATAATATATAATAATATATCACTTATTTTTTTGTTTAAATGGGAAGTAACAATTATTATTTCTTAAATTGATAAAATAAATATATAAATAAGGATAATTAAAACTCAATTATTTATTTTTTATATCATTTTCCTTGTTTATAATATTAAATATATGAATATTATTTACTTTTTCTTTTAATGTATACAAAAATTGTTACTAAAATATTATATTTTTTATTTTTTGTTGGTTACTTTTTTTTCATAGTTTTTACCATTTGTATTTTATATATTGTCAAAATATTTTTTTTTGAAAACTTTTAAATAATAAAAGAATTTTTTTTAATATTTATTCATTTATGTTTATAATAATTTTTAATATTTGAAGATGAAAAATTATATAATTTCTTAATGATTAATAGAATTACCGAAACAATAATAAAATCTTTTATGGGAATTATGCATATAATTTATATTTTTAATATTAATAAATAAAATTAAAAGTAATGATGGATTAATGAATATTACTCAATTCTAAAATTTATAGGTAAATAATATTGAATTAAAAAATATTATTTTTTAGTATAATAATAATAATATTATTTATTATTTTCATAGAATTTTTTTTATGATTTTTCAATTCAGTCTTTAAAACATTACAAAAATAATAAGTTAACTAATTTTTCAAATCACATTAAACAAAACAATTAAATAGTTAATAAATATATCAATAAATTAAATATTATTTTTAATTTTTATATAAATAAAAAAAATATAAATCATATTATTCCAAAAAAAAATTAAATGGATCCGAACAAAGAAATATTAAATCAATTTGAGCAACTAAAAAATAATTTTGACACAGTATCCCAATCATGGAAAACAAATTCCAAATTAAATATAAGAAACATAGTAAAAAGAGAATATGAAAAATTATTAAATCAACTAATGAACTTTTACAATGAACTAATTCAAAAACCAAAAAATATTTCTTTTATCTTAAGAGCAAATTTAGATTTACAATGTTGGAATTTATTAACAGAAAGATCATCAACAGTAATAAAATTACCAATAGACCGTAATCATTTAGGAAAAAATTCCCAAGTAATAATACAAAACTTATATTCAACTCTACTTGATGATTTAAGAAACTCATTTGATTTTTTTAAAAATGTCTACACAACAATAACAGAACAAAATTATTTATTTACACCAGAAATAAGAGAATCAAAAGATTTTCCTATTTTCATTAGTAATGTTTTAACATTTATGGGTGATATTAAAAAATTAAAATTAATGTTAAATAAAAAATTTTTACAATTTAAAGAATTAATTAATATTGAAGGTGATTTTAAAAAAGATGCAAATGATGGAGTTGGTTTTTTTAATTATGCATTGGATAATAATCCAAGAAATGCAAGAGTTTATTCTAATTTAGGTTATATTTATAGAGAATTTTTAGAAGATTATATGAGTAGTGCATATTGGTTTATTAGAGCTTTAAGTTGTATTGATAATGAAATGACTAAAATTAAAGATAATTTAGAAAAAGATTTTGAGTCCATTAGAGGAAAATTTAATAAAAATGATTATATGGTTGATACTAATGTTAATAATATTAGTTTTTTAAAATATGATATTGATTATTTACCTATTTTATTTTATAGGAATATTGGTATTTTATATATGAATATTGATATTGATGATATTGGAAGACTGGAAGAAAATTTTAAAATTATTATGTCGAGAGTATTATTAAATTATCATATTATTCCTGATGAATTTAAAATTAATTATGAAGTTAAGGGAAATATTACTAAAATGATTATTTTAAGTTTATTTACTCTTCATTATAATTTAAATAATTTAGAACAATATAAAAATGAATCACAAGAAATTACTTTTAGTGATAGAAATAGATTACTTAATTTTAAAATATATAATCATAACTTAATCAAATCATTAAATCAAAAAGAAATGAAACAAAGTTTAAAATATTCTTTAAATTTCCTAATAACATTTACAAAAATAATATGTTCAAATATGAGAGAAAAAAATTATAATTTTATAGAAAAATATTTATTAGTATTATTTTATTGGTTATCTTTAAATTATGATTGTTTAAAATTATTTATAGATGAACCAATAAAAAATAATTTAAAATACCTTCATTACTATTTAAGAAACGAAACTGAATTAAAAAAATATCTCTTCCCAAAAACAAGAGTAACATTAGATTTATTAATAAACAATATTAATAATTTAATTCTCCCAATAGAATTATCATTTTTAGGATTTATCCCATTACATAGATTTTTTCAATTAAATAAAAAAAAAGGTATATTTAAAATAGGAGATATAAAAGAAATATCAATAATGAATAAAATAATATTAATTCACTTTTTAGAATGTTTTGGCTTCCCTGCAATAAATAATCAAGAAATTTCAAATACATTTCATAGTAAAGGAACTCCAATTAATATAACAAAAATAGAAGATTTAAAAGAAAATATTTTTGATGATGAAACAAATTCTATAATAGGAAAATTAAATGAAAAAAATATTATAAATATCCCAGTTGAAAAAAAGAAACCATTAATTATTTTAGATGCTTCAAATATTGCAATGAGACATGGAGATCAAAAATTTTCAACAAAAGGAATTCAAATTGCTATGGATTTTTTTAATAAAAATGGACATGATGTTATATCTTTTTTACCAGAATATTTTTTTAGACAAAAAGATCCTAATTCAATAATAAATAAAAAAAGAGTTATTCCTGATAATGTTGAATATTTAAATGAATTATATAAGAAACATTTAGTTATTCAATCTCCTCCTCAAGATTATGATGATTCTTATTGTATTCAATATGCTAAAAATCATGATTCTTTTATTGTTACTAATGACTTATTTAGAGATTATTTAGAAAAAATTACTGATAATAGAAAAAGAGAAACAGAAAGAATTTGGATTAAGGAAAGAAGTATTAGCTTTACTTTTAATCAAGATGAGTTTATTCCCAATCCTGATGCTACTTTTTTTAAGAATTATGATATTAATGAATATAATAAAATGATTAAATAATATTTTTATGTCTAATTTATATTTTTAATTAATATATCAAAAGTATATTAAAAATAATATTATTAATTTTTCTTTTGTTTTAATTAAATAAAAGGAAAAAAAGAAAAAATATACATAATCTTTATTATTATAAAAAAACAAATTCAAAAATTAAAAATATATAAAAATAAAAAAATAAAATTAAAATTCATATGGGACAAAACCTAACCCTTTCAGATTTAAAAACCAACAAAATAAAAAGTAAAAATATTCATATATAACTAAAAAAAAACTCAAAAATCCAAAAAAAAGTGACAAGAAACTATTTTGAATTTATTCAAATAATAGGAAAAGGTGGATTTGGTAAAGTATGGAAAGTAAAACTAAAAAGAACAAAAGAACTATTCGCCTTAAAAGAAATGTCAAAAGTAAAAATAATAGATAGAAGAAGTGAAGAAAGTATAATAAACGAAAGGAAATTACTAGCAAAATTAAACAATCCCTTCATAGTAAACATGTATTTCTCATTTCAAGACTTTTCAAATTTATATTTAGTAATGGATTATTTAAAAGGAGGTGACTTACGTTATCATATAGCAAAAAATAAATTTTTCACAGAACAACAAACAAAATTTTTCTTAAGTAACATAATAATAGGTCTCTCATATATTCATAGTAAAAATATAATCCATAGAGATATCAAACCAGAAAATTTAGTATGTGATTCAAATGGTTATATTAGAATAACAGATTTTGGTGTAGCTAAAAAAAACGAAAAAGACAATTCTAGTGAAACTAGTGGTACACCTGGTTATATGGCTCCTGAAGTAATGTTATTATCTAATCATTCATTCCCAGTTGATTATTATGCTATTGGAATTATTGGGTTTGAATTTTGCTTTGGTTTTAGACCTTATTTGGGAAGAAGTAGAAAAGAAATTAGAGATTTAATTGTAAGTAGACAAGTTAAAATTAATAAAGATGATATTCCTGATGATTGGAGTTTGGAAAGTGCAGATTTTATTAATAAATTAATTGAAAGGAAAGAATGTAAGAGATTAGGATTTAAAAATGGAATTAAGGATTTAATGGAACATGATTGGATGAAGGATGTTCAATGGGAGAAAATTAGAAATAAGGAAATTATTGCTCCTTTTATTCCTGAGAGAAATAAGGATAATTTTGATAGGAAATATTGTGAAAGTAAAGATCAGGTTGATAGTGAAACTTTGTTTAGATATAATGAATATATGAATCATGAACATTATCCTGATTTATTTAAGGATTATTCTTTTGTTAATTATTTTCCTCATAAAAGTATTTTTTGTGATAATGGGAATTTTATTAATAGAGATTTTAGTTTTGGTAATAATGATACTCATTCTAAAGTAAAATCACTAGGAAATACTAATTCTATGATTAATATGAAGTTATCCAAAAATGAATCAAATTTTTTTAATACTGGACAAAGTTTTTATGTTAATAATGATGAAACTACTTCATCTGAAATTAAAAAAAATGAAAGTTTGAATAAAAATAAAAATAGTTATAAAGTTATTTTAAATAAAAATGATAAAAATGGTAGTACTACTTATAGATATAGTAATAATAATATAGGGAAAAAAATTTCAATTATTGGTGAAGGTTTAAATAATCAAATTATGAAAAATTCATCTCCAAATATTTTTAAAATTATTCATAATAAACCTTTACCAATTAAAAATTCATCTAAATGTTCTAGTCAAAGAAATATTGAAGATAAAGATTCTAATTTTAAAAATAAAATTATGAATATAATTCATAGTTCAAGTAATATAAGTAAAAAATTTAAAAATAATAATGCATTATTTACCCAAATGAAAAAAAAATCATTGGAAAAAAAAAATTTAATTAAACCTTTATTATCAATTGATAGTAATGATAATATATTAAATTTTCCAAAAATAAAATTCAATTCTAAAAGAAAAGATTCTCAAAAAAATATTTTAACTCCTTGTGGTTCAAAAATAAATGTTGAAGGACAAGGATTATTAAAAATAAATTCAAAAAAAAATATTTTAAATACACATTCTCTTTCACAATCTCCTAATAATAATGAAGTATTAAAATATAGTAAAAGTAAAGATAAAAAAGTTAAAATTAAAGCAATTAATAAAAAAAGAAATTTTAAACCAATTAAAATAAGTCACTCAAATAATAATAATAATAATAATAATGTTAATATTAATAAGAAACCATATGAAAATTTTAACAGTATATGAAAAATAATATGAATTAATATTTTATATATATAAATAATTTTATAATAAAAATTTTATTTTATTTTTTCATCTTGAATTTGTAATTTATCTAAAAATATTTTTTTATTATCATTTTCTTTTTTTTCTTTAATTTCTATATAACTATTAATATAATCAATAAAAATTTTTTCTAAATTTTTATGAAAATTATTTAATTCATCAATAAACTGTTTTTGTGAATTTTTAACTGTTTTTTCTAATTCTAAAATTTCACTTTGTTTATTTTCACCAATTAAAAAATCTTCATTTTTTTCTCTTTTTAAATTAAATTCAACTTTTTCTTTTCTATCAAAAATTTCAATTAAAGCAATTAATGCATCTTGATAAGTACAAATATTTTCATAAAGATTTTCAATTTTATTTGTATAACTTTTTAAATCTTCACTTAATTTTTTATAACTATTACTTTCATTTTGAAAATTATTTTTAATAGAAACAAAATTATTATTTATTTTATCTTCTTTAATTTCTAATAAAAAATTAGAATTAACCAAAATTCCAGTCATTTCCGAAATTTTTTCTAAACTTTTTTCTTGTATTATACAAGATTCAAGTTCTTTTTTAAAAAAAGAATTAGCTAATTCAACTCCTTTCAAAATTTTTTCTAATCTCATTTTTTCATTTTTTAACATTTTATTAGACAATTCAATATTTTCATTATTTTTATTTTTACCAAAAATATACAAATTATAACTTTTAAGAACATCTTTAAATTTAGTACTAATGATACTATAAATACTAACTCCATCTTTTAATTCATTTTTATATCTTTCAAAATCATCACTTATAAAAGTTAAATAAACTGGATTATGTGATAAATAAATATGTTTATTAATATAATTCAAATAATTTTCTATTTTTTGTTTTCTTTTTAAAATAATAGGTTGATTGGAAGAAACACTTAAATTTGTCCAAAAATTTTTTTCAGGAATATGAGGAATTAAACAACCTGGATTATATTCAATTAAACCATCATATAATATTTCTAAATCTTTAAATCTTCTATATATTGTCCTTTGAGACATTATTTGGTTTGTTTTTGAATTTTTTTTTGTCAGAAGAATTTCAAATTCATAATGCCCTGTTACAAACATTATTTGAGTTTTCCAAATATAATTTAAAACTTTTATTTCACTTTCAACTTCAATTTCTTCATTCATTATTTTATTAATTTTTTTTAAATTAGATTAACTATTTCAAATAAAATTAAAAATTTTTCTTTTTTTTATTTTTTTATAAATACAATAAATAAAATTTTTTCATTTTTTTTATTTTAACTTAATTAATTATGAGTTTAACAAATTCCTGCGTTGGCTAATTTAGTTTGTAATTCATTTATTTTTGTAATTAATTCTGCTCTTTCTTTTTCTTTATTAGTTAATATTTTTTTATATTTATTTGAAATATATTGAAGTTGTTTTTTTTCTTGTTCAAAAATAATTGATTCTTCCTCTTTTATTTGTTTAAATTCTTTTTCTTTTTCAGATAAAATAATATCTAAATAATTTCTACATTCATCATCAATTTTACTTTTTAATTGTGCAATTTCAAATTGAATATCATCAATTTTTTTATCATTTTTTGAATCATTACTTGAATTATTAATATTTAAATTATGAAATTTAATATAATTTTCATATTTAGATATTTTTTCTTTTAAATTTTTATTTTCATTTTGAAGTTCTTTAATTCTTGAAGACATAATTTGATTATCATTTATTTCATCCAAATTATCAGAAGTAGCCCTTGAAGCTTTTATTAAATTATTGATAGAATTATCTTTTTCCAAAATTTGATTTTTTAATTCATTTATTTTTTTATTCAAATCCCCAAAATTCATATTTTTCAATTTTGAATATTCATATCTTAAATGATCAAATTTTTTTTTCAAATTTTCATATTCATTAGAAAAATTACTTTCATTAATATTAATCACATTATGACTATTTTTATTTAAACTCAATCTTGAACTAGCAATAGGAGTAACATTCCTTTTATATTGTTCTCTACTAGTTTTGGCTTTATTCTCATTATAAAAATTATTTTCCTTAACATTGCTCTCATTAAAAATTGGATTAAAAGTCTTAGGATTATCTCTACTAACAACAAAAGTATTATATTTCAAATTTTCATTAGGTTTAATTAAACAAGAAGTAGCATTAGGGAAAAATTTAGTAAAAAAAGGATGATTTAACATTTCAATTAAACTTATCCTCATCTTAGGATCAATTTTCAATATTTTCATAATTAAATTTTTAACATCTAACCCAATATCTTTTGGCCAATTAATTTTCAAATTAATAATATTATATTTAAGAGTATCAATATCATTCCCAGGGAAAGGAACATTACCAGTACTTAATTCAAAAAGTAAAACTCCAATACACCAAATATCAACTCTTTCATCATGTCCACTTTCATTAATAATTTCAGGAGCTAAATAAATAGGAGTACCACAAACAGTATATCTCTCTTTTTCATCTTGTAAATAATTACTCCAACCAAAATCAGTTAATTTTCCTATTAAATTTTCACCTAAAAGTACATTTTCTGGTTTAATATCTCTATGAATAATTGGTGGATTCATATTATGTAAATAATAAACTGCTGTTATTACATCTTTCATTATTGATGCGACTACTTGAGAAGGCAATTTTTTTTTTTTATCTTTTGGAATTAAGGAATATACATTTCCTTTTGAAATATATTCCATTATAAAATAACAATAATTATTATCTTCGAAATGTCCAAATAATTTTACTACGTTTGGATGATGCACTTTATACATTATTTCTATTTCCCTTCTGAAATAAGGCTTTTCTTCTTGGTTTGTTTTGTTTTTTTTATCTATTGCTTTTATTGCATATTCAACTTTTGTTTTTTTATGTCTTACTAATACTACTTTTCCAAAGGAACCTACTCCTAATTCTTTGTTTAATTCGAAATCTTCAATTTTTGGTTCAGGTTCTAATTTTTTTAATACACTTTCAGAAATTGGGAGGAAACGATTTTTAACGTTGTTTAATATTGGTTTACTGAGATTCATTTTTTTTTATATGAGTTTTTATTGAATTTTTTTTTTATTTTTTTTTTTATTTTTAATTTTTTCATTTTTTAATTTTTTTTAATTTTTTTTTAATTTTTTTTTTTTTTTTTTGGTTTGGTTATATATATATTCAATTATGGAATTTTAATTAAAAAATTATTTATTTATTTGTCCTTTTTGAAATAATATGGACTTTTATTTAAATCATAAAAGAATTAGAAATGATAATAGAAATAAAAATGAATTTTTTCAAAATAAACCTTTTTTACAAAAAGAAATTTTAGTCGATGGAATTTGGAAATGTTGTTTTGATAAAAATTTATATCAACAAGGAGGAGCTTTTGAGCAAAGATTTCGAGATTATAAAAATCAAATCCCAATTGGATTAGGTTTAAAAATTATAAATGAAAGTTTATTACAAATTAAATTATCAATTGGAAAAGAAAAAATGTATAAAAAAATAGAACAAAATTCAATTGATTCTGAAGAAAAAAATTATTCAGTTGATCTATCAATTGATTTAAAAAAAGTTATTTCTGAAAGATATTCTTTTCAACAAAATTATGGAGAAGTTATTAAAAGACAAATTAAAATAAGTCATAATCAAAGAGATTTAATAAATAAATATCATTCAAATGAAAAATGTTTTTTTATTCAGATAAAAATAAAATATAATAATCAAAGTTATAATAAAGAAAATTTAGAAGAAAATAAATTTAGTGGTTTAAAAAATATGGGAGCAACATGTTATTTAAATTCAATTATACAATTATTATTTTCATTATCAATTTTTAAAAAAAATATATTTGAATGTGAATTTAAACAACAAAATTTTCGTAAAAATAAAATTTATTGTTTCCAAAAATTATTTTATAACATGTTAAAAAACGGAGAAGAAAAAAATAAAAATGAAATAAAAACTGATTTTTTAATGCAAGCATTTGGAATGAAATTTTCGGATGCATATATACAAAATGATATTCAAGAATTTTTTATTACTTTAAGTGAGAATATGGAAAAAGATTTAAAAGATAAGAATATTGAAACAATTTTTGGTGGTAAATTAAAAACAATAATTAAATGTACTGATATAAATTATTCTTCAGAAAAAGAAGATTCATTTTCTGATATACAATTACCAACTGAAAATTGTAAAGACATTTATGATTGTTTAAATAAATTTACTGAAAAAGCTTATTTAAATGGAGAAAATCAATATGAAACTGATAAATTTGGAAAACAAAATGCAATTAAGGAAACTTTTTTTTCTATATTTCCTAAAGTTTTATGTCTTCAATTAAATAGATTTATACTAAAAAATAATTCATATGAAAAAAATAATGATGAAATTAAATATTATAAAGATTTAGATTTAAGTAAATATTATTATAAAAATTCAAAATATGATGAAAATGATTCAAAATTTATTTTACATGCTGTAATAGTTCATAAAGGAAATATTGATAGAGGACATTATAAATGTTATATTAAAGAAGAAAATGGATGGTATTTATTTAATGATTCAAAAGTTAATAAAGTTGATGAATTTGAAGCAATTGATTTTAATTTTGGTGGAGATTTTGAAAATTATGATTTAAATAATGGAGAATTTATTTCAAGTAAAAATCAAAATTTAAGTAATGCATATTTACTTATTTATATTCAGAAGAAAGAATATAATCAAATTATTTTTCCTTTTTCTATTAAAAATATACCTAAGAAAGTTTTAGATTTATTTGATGTTGAAAATAGAGAAATTCAAAAAGAAAATTATGAAAAATATGTTCAAGAAAATTTTATTGAAGTATATATTATTAATAATAAAATGATTGATAAAATTGGAATTATAGAAAATGGAAATGATGATAGGGATAATTCAAATAAATTATTAAAATTAAAAGTTCATAAAGATATTATTTTTATTGATTTTATTAAAATAATTTCTAATGAAATTGCTATAGATATTAATAATATTTTTGCTTATAAATATATAAAACAAAAAGCTTATAATTTTGTTGAGAGATATAATTATCAAATGGAATTTATTCAAAGAGATAAATATAATTATACATTAAGCCAAATATATTCATTGAAAAATGTAGAAAAAAAAATTTATATGTTTATTTATGCAGGTGAAAATGATTTTATGCAACAGATTAATATTATTGATATTAATGACATACCAATTAATTTTTCAAAAAATGATTTTTATGAATATAATAATGATTTCAAAGAAACTATAAATCATTTTTATTATTTAAAAGATACATATTATATTTTTAAAAAATGTTCAAATATTATTTATAGTAATGTTACTCAAGAAATTGAAATAGATTCTTTAAAAGATCAATATCGTTTATTATTTCTAAAAATTCCTATATTTCAAATAAAATCTTATAATAACAAATATGAATGCATTAATCTTGAAAATAAAGAAATAATTCAATTAAAAAATAATGAACAAATTAATGAAAAATTACAAAAAAATCAATTAATTGAAAAATATTTTGAATTTTATGAAAAAGTATATGATGAAAATGATATATCAAAAACTGAAATTTATCCTACATATTTGTTTTTACGTTCATCTTTAGATAGATATTTAAAGTATAAAAATTTAGATTTTAAATTTTGTTATGAAATAAAAGGAAAACAGACATTAGAAAATTTTAATAATGATGGATTTTGTGTAATTTTAAATTTTGGACAAGAAATTCAATTACTGATAAAAAATTATTTAAATCATGAATTTAAAGATATAAAAAGTGTTACATTTGTTCATAAAGATAAAATATTAGAAAATAAATTATGTAATATAAATATTGATGATGAAGAATATAACGAAAAAAAAATAAGACAAATTTTATATGAAACATTTAAAAATGAAAAAAATATAAACTATTTGGATATAATAGAGAATTTTGTCAAAATATAAAAGATTATTATATCATAGATCCAATTAACTTAACAGAAAGGATAAAACATTTAAATATATGTCCTGAATTATTTCAAATAATAAAAAGATATAATATAACAAATATTCCAAATGGAGAAATTTTTAATTTTATAAATCCATCAGAAAAAAACGAAATACAATATTATTTAAAAATTCAAAATTTAACTTATCAAAAATATAATATAAATGATAGTGTAATATTAGAAATAATATTATGTAATCAACATGGTCCTCAAGTAAAATTTTATTTAAAATTAAGTTATAATAGAGGAGAAATTAAATATTCAAAAATTCTAGAATATATATTTCAATATTATTTTAAATATTCTAAACAAAACTTGAAATCTTATATAAATACTAGTAAATATAATTTAATTTTGTATAATCCATATTCATTAATTGCATATGAATTATTTGAACTTTCAAATGGTAAAGATTTAGAAAACCCAATTTCTGAAAATTGTTTACATTTACATCATAAAGAATTTATTTTTCAAGAATTACCTCTGAAAAAAGGAGAAAAATTATTTATTTGTATTTATTATTCAGAAAATGGAAAAGATGAACCATTATATTTACCATATGTTGGATATTTTGAATATGATATTACTTATATTCAATTTAGGAAATATATGATTAATTATTATTCTAATATTAATTTTATTAAAGATAAATTTGGTGATTTAAAAACAAATGATGAAATTAATATTAATTTTTATTGTATTAATCTTAAAACTATTAATGATAATTTATCTATTTATGAAAAAATATTTTTAGACACAAAACAAAATTATAATTTATATATTAAAGATTTGCTGAGAAGTTATCAAATGAAAAATTTTTTAATATTAATTTCATCATTTGTTTTTAAATCACCAAATTTATCTTTAATAAAATTAATATTA
>JAJJLH010000308.1:0-24538 GCA_023806865.1 Isotricha sp. YL-2021a
AAATACAGTCAATATAAATCATTTCAAAATAAAAAAAATTCAGTTTAATTATTTTATCTTGGATTAATATATATTTATAAAAATGATAAAAAATATTTAACAAAAAAGAAAAAAATAATTTAAAAGTAAATTAAATATTTAATCACTTTGATAAAATTCTTTAATCCTACTCACATTCATTAAATTATCATTTTCATTAATTTCATTTTGTAATTTAAAATTATCATATAAATCATTTTTTTCATTTTCTCCAATTCCAATACCATTATCTTTAAATATTTCAAAAAAATCTTCTTTATTAATTGCTTGAATTTCCATATTATCAAAATTAATATTTACAATTTTTCCTGATAAAATAGTATTAAAATCTTCACTTTTTTCATTTAAAGAAATTTTTAATTGTTGAAATAAATTTGAAATAATTTCAATATTATTACTTTCATTTAATTCATAATTCATCAATTCTTCAATAATTGAATAATTTAAATCAAGCATTGAATAACCTTCAGGAACAGAAATTTTCATTTTATAAATTAAAAATTCCATTAAATCATCATTTAATTCAACTTTTAATTTATCAGTAATTTTTTTAAAAGTTAATATTGTAATAATATAATTATTATTTATATCTTTTTCTTTTAATTCTTTAACTATATCTGGATATTGTTCTAAAGCAATTTTAATATTAAGTAATAGTTCATTTTCATTTACTTGGGTATAATCAATAATATTATCAAAAATTAATGATAAATGTTCAAAAAATTTATCAATATTATCCTCAATACCATCAATTATTTTTGATAAATAATTATTTATTATTAATATATCATCTTGATTTGTTATTTTCATATTATTAACTAATAATTCTGTAAATGGTCTTATGAAATCATCTCTTGATATTTCTCCATCTGTTTTTGTATTTTCTTCAAAAGTTTTATAAATTTGATTTACTTCTTCATATAAATTTTCTTTTTTTACATGATTTGATTCTAAATTTTTTAATATTATAAAATCTAAAGATTTAAATAAATCATCTTCATTATTTATTTGTATTTCTTTATTTTCTTGAATTTCTTGATTTTCTTGAATTTCTTGATTTTCAGTTTGAATATCTTTTTGAATTACTTCATTTATATTATCAACATATTTAATTGTAGAATTTGTATTTGGTAAATTATTATTTGTTGTCATTCCAACTTGGTTAATATTATTAGTTGAATAATAATTAGTATTATTATTTAATGAATTGTTATAATTATTTGTTGTATAATTATTTGGATTTGAAAATGATCTTATTAAATTAGTTGAATTACAATTTATTAATCCATTATTATATCCTCCTTCTTCTAAAATTTTATTAATTTCACAATTATTGTTAATTAAATAATTTTCATATATTTTATTTTTAATTTGAGAATCTTTTAATAAATTTTTTAATAAAGAGATTTTTTCATTTTCTGTTTTTTCATTAACTTTTATATCTTTGATAGTTGAATAATTTATTGGTTTTAAAGTATGAATATTTTCCATTTTATTTTGTGAAATATTTTTAGTTATATTTTGTATTTCTTTACATTTTTGATCATATAATCTTTTATATTCTGATAATTGCTTTTGTAATTCTATTATTTTTTTAATATTATCATTTGATTGCATTTTTTTATATTCAACTGATTTTTTTTCATTTAAAAATCTTTCATTATTTATTTTTAATTTTGAATTTACAATTTTTAATTTTTTTTTTTCTTTTTCTTTTTTTTCTAAATTATTATTCATTTTTATAATTTCTTGCTTTAATTGTTTATTACTTATATTTAGCTCATCACAATTTTTTTGAAGAGAATTTATAAGTAAATGTTGTTGTAAAAACTTATTTTTAAATATTTGTAAATTATTCATTTTTTGATTTGTCAATTGAACTTGTTCTTGACTATTCAAATATAAATTTTTCATTTTATCTAATTCATTTTTTAAAACATCACATTCAATTTGAATTTCTTTAATTTTAGTAATTTTAATATTAGCTTTTAAAATATCATTTTCTTCACATTTTTTTTTATAAGCTTTTTTCATTTCATAATATTTTTCTTTACATAAAGTTAATAAAGTTGATTCTTTTCCTTTTTCAATATTTTCTTTATGTATTTCATCAATATCATTTTCTCTAATACAATCTTCAATAATCTTATTTTTTTTTTTTAATTCCATATCTTTTTGAATTATTATACTTTTAGCTTCATCTAATTCTTTTTTTAATTTATTAAGTGAAGCTTTTAATTGAAGAGAATTTTCATATAATTCTTCTTTTTGAATTGTTTTTCCCATTCCTTTTGAAATTTTTGGATTATTTGGCATTGAATAAATTACAATATAAGGATTATTTTTTATATTTTGACTAGTTGATAAATATGGATATTTATTATTTCCTGAAATTGGTCTTGTTTTTTTGTTATGAAAAATATTCCTTGATGAACTAATTGAAATTGCTGATTTTGGTCTTATCATTTGTTAATTTTTTAATTTTTTTTTATATTAATTTTAAAATAATATTTTTACTTTTTAAAAATGAATTTTTGAATTTTGTTTGAAATATAAAAAATAAATATTAAAAAATACTCTTTATAAAAACCAAAAATTAAATATATAAAATTTTATTATAACAATTTTTTTTCTTCTTCTTTCATAAATTTATTAATTTCATCATATAATACTAGAACTAAAGAAGAACTAATAGACCTAAAAAAATTAGCATAAATTCCTTTATAAAACCCTTTATACCCATTTTCCTTATAAATAAATTTAATACAATCCCAAGCATTAACATATTTTTTATCATCATAATGCTTTCCACTTTCAACCATTAATCTTCTTCTAATAGTATCAATAGGATAAGAAATATTTTCACTTATAAGTGAAACACTTTGTGCCATAATAAATTTATAAATTAAACTATTATTACTTTTCAAAAAATATTTTTTCCCAAAATCATATAAACCAAAATAAAAACCTCTATAAATAATAATTCCAATAATAGAAACACCAAAACCTTGATAAACTCCTTTAATTCCTTCTTTTTTAATAATTTTTTTTATACAATCATATATTCCATTATATTCTTTTTTAACATCAACACCTAATTTCGTTCTAGTAAAATCTAAAGGATAAACACAAAATAAACCAATTGCTCCTGCTATACCACCACAAAGTAATTTTCTTAAGAAAAATTCATATGGATGTTTATTTATTAAATTTTGATTATTATTAAATTTACCAGTTATTATATCATCAATTTGACCTTTGACTGAAAAATTAATTGCTTGTAATGGGAAATATCTTAAAATATTACTTAAATTTCCTCTCCAAAGACTAAAAATTCCTTTTTCTTTTATTAAATGTTTTATTGATAATAAAATTCCTTTTTTTTTATATTTTTCATGAGATTGAGTTTGATGGATTAATTTTACTATTTCTAATGGAGCTGTTATTGTTTTTGCTATTGTACCTGAAATTCCACCTGAGAGAAAGTCGATTAAAATATTATTTATTTTATTAGAATGGAGCATTTTCTTTTTATATATATATAATTATTTTACAATATTATATTTTTTATAAATTTATCGCGTAAGGAAAAAAAATATATGTTGATTTTTTATTTTTTCTTATTTGGATTTTTTTTGAATTTTTTTATTTTTTTATTCTGTTTTTATTACCTAATTTATATATTTGATATATATAATTTTAAATAATGTGTTTTTACTATGTTAAAAAATGAATAAAAATAAGTTTAAAAATTAAATATTAAAATTTTTATTGTTTTAATATTTAATTTAACGTATTAAAATTTTTATATGTTGTTTATTAAATTATTTAGAAAAAAAAAATAAAAAAAAATGGGAAGTGATAATTCAAAAACAAAAGAATCAAACTCTGAAAATGAATATTTCTCTTTTAAATCAATACATAAATATGTAGGAATTGAAGATCCAATTCTTTTTAAAAATTATCTTCATAATGTATTTTTAGACTTATCAATTTTTGATCAAAAATTGAATACAAAATTAATAAATAAAATAGCATTTTATGACTATATGAAACTTCCAATTTTTATTTCTGAAAAATTATTTTGTTCCTTTGACTCAAATAATGATAATAAAATAGAAGAAAATGAATTTATAATCAATTTATATAAATTATATTGTGGAACTTTTTATGAAACTTCAGAAATTATATTTAAATTATTAGATTATGATAAAGATAATATAATTCAAAAAGATGATGTTACTTTAATGTTATCATATTTACCATTAAAACAAAATGAAGAAAGTCCAGAACAAATTCAAATTAAATCAAGAAAAGAAATAAATGAAATTATAAATTATACTTTTTCAAAATATAATGGCCAATTAAAATTTGAACAATTTGTTGATGTTGTAATGAATAAAAAAAGTGATGTTTATTTACAATTAATATGCTTTTTTTATCAAATGAAACCTTTTAATGAAGAAAATATTATTTTAATGAAAGATAATAATTATGATAATGATGATGAATATAATAATTTAAGAAGGAAAAATATAAAAGAAGAAAATGAAAATATAAAATTAAAAATTCCAAATAGAAAAAGTAGTTTACAACCAGCAGAAGATTTTTTAAAAAGTAATTCATTTAATTCTGATAGAAGTGAATATGAAAATTGTCATAAATCAAATAAAAAAAATAATCCATTTTATTCAGTTGATATGGTTAGATATAATAACGAAAATATATTATCAAAATCATTTGATAAAAATGATAAAGTTTCATATTTAGATTATGTTAATCATTTAAGAAAAAATTATAATTCTCCTTCAAAATATTTATTAGAACAACAAAAAATAAGACCAATTAATGGTATTTTAAAAAATAAAGAAATTTTGAATCCTATTAATGAAGAAAAAGAAAATGAAATTTATGATGATTTTATAGGAAGTAAAAAGACAAGTGTTGGTTCTGATAATAATTCAAATAATTCTAATGAGAATTCTATTAATTATGAAAATTGGATTTATAAAAAATCAAATGAAGATGAAAATCATTTAAATAAATTATATTTAGTTTTAGTAAATAAAGATATATATTATTATAAAGATGAAAATAAAAATGTTTTCTTAGGAATGCATCATTTATGTGGTTGTTTAATAAAAGAACCATCTGAAGATGAAATATTAGAAATAGACAATATAAAATATTATTCATTTTCAATAATATTTTATAACAAATCAAAAACAATAATATATTATTCTCCTTCATTAGAAATAACAATTAAATTTTCAGAATTATTAAAAAAAGTAATAGGATACTTAAAATTTAATGACTATTACGAAATACTTACAATGATAGGAAAAGGTAAATTTGGAATAGTAAATTTAGGAATACATAAAAAAACAAATCAAAAAGTAGCAATAAAAATAATAAATAAATCCTCATTAAAATCACAAGAAGATATAGAATTAATAAAAAGTGAAATAGATATAATGAAATTATGTCATCATCCAAATATAATAAGATTACTTGATCATTTTGAAAATTCAGAATACATTTTTATAGTAATGGAATATATATCAGGAGGAACATTAACTCAATTTTTAAAAAAACGTTATTTTAACTTTTCTGAAAGTCAAGCTGCAAATATAATAAATCAAATAGGACAAGGATTAAAATATTTACATTCATATGGAATTGTACATAGAGATTTAAAAACAGAAAATATAATGATGACTCAATTAAATGATAATGGAATAATTAAAATAATGGATTTTGGTTTAAGTAAAATTATTGGTCCTAAAGAAGGTTTAATTGATGGTTATGGGACTTTAAGTTATGTTGCTCCTGAAGTTTTATTAAGAGAACCTTATAATAAAGAAATTGATATTTGGAGTTTGGGAATTATTCTATTTTTAATACTTTCTGGTCATTTACCTTTTATTGGAAATAAACAAGATGTTATTGCTAGGAAAATTGTTTATGATGATATTGAATTTGATGAAGATGAATGGGAAATGAGATCCAGGAAAGTTATTGATTTAATCGAAAAAACTTTAGAGAAAAACCCTAAAAAGAGAATAAATATTGATGAGTTTTTGGAACATCCTTGGTTTAAAAGAAATGTTAAACAGAAACTTTCACTTTAATTTGTAAGATATATATTTTTTTCTTAGGTTAAAGTTTATAATATTGTTTTGAAAATATGATTTAATGTAAAAAATAAAATTGATTTTTTATATAGATATAAATTAATTTTTACTTCTTCTTAGGTTTATATATTAATTATTATAGACTTTTGAAAAATAATATATATAATAAATAATTCTCTATGATTAAATAAGTATAATTTCATTTGAATTTTTATTATTATCTGTTATGTTTATAAATGAAAATCTTTATATTAAATAATATATTTTTTTATTAATTTTTCCTTATTAAATAATATGAATAATGAAGTTAAAAAATTTACAAAAATTACTCTTAAAAAAATCAAAATTAATCATAATGAAAAAAATATAAAAAATTTTTGTATAAATTTACGAAAATCAGCAATTGATGATGATTCAATGAATAAAAAAACAAAAGTAAATTTTAGTTATATAGGAGATTTAAATAATCAATTTGGAATTTATAGACAAAACATTTCAAAAATAAATAAAAAAGAATATAAAAGTCCTTTCAAAAATAGTTTATTAATTAGTGTATGTAATAAATCTGTAGAACAACCAAAATTAAAATATATTTATAATCAATTACATATAAAAAGAGATTTACCTATTAGATTAAAAAAAAATAAAAATGAGAATATAAATAGAATAAAAACACCAATAAAAAGGAATTATTCTCAAGTAAAAATGTTTACTGAAAAAAAAAAAAAAAATCAAAATGAATATGAAAATTCATATGTTAATACTAATTTTATAAGGACTTTTAATATTTTAAATTTTGTGCGTATTAAAAAAATAAATTTTAATTTTAATTCAATAAATGGAAATAAAAAATATGATAAAAATAAGAAAAATAATATTGTATTCCCATATTTGAATAAGACTTTGGGAGAAACTATGTACCATTAAAAAAATAAGATTGAGAATTTATATAATATAAAAAAAGAAAAATATATATATTATAAAAAATTATATAATATTTATTTATTTATATATTAATTTTCCAATTGAATATTACAATAATCTAAATTTATACTTTTACTTTTATTTAATTGTGTTTTAGGTAAACTAATTCTTTTTTTATTTATATTATTAACCGAAAATCTTCTATTTTGTTTCAAAATTTTATTATCTATTTTATTGATACATTCATTATTTTCAAATATTTTATCAAATGAATTTGAACTTTTTGATCTTTTTCTTAATCCTTTTGGAATACTATTTATTTCATTATTTTCTTTATGATTTTCTTGATTATCTTTTGAATTAATTACATATGAAATTTGATTTGTTTGAGTTAATTCTTCTTCAATTACATCATCAGTTGAAATATATTTTTTATCAAATTTTTGATTTTGACAAATTGTTTTATATCTATCAATTTTAAATTGTAATTCAATTAATTCATTATTATCCATTTTTATTTTTTCTTTTAACTCTTTATCATGTTGTTTTAATCTAATTAATTCATTTTTTAAATATTTTTCAATATCTATAATATCTTTATTATTTGTTATAAAATATTCTCTTGTTTCTTCCTGAAAAAATTCAATTCTTTTTAAAAAATAAATACGATCTTTTGTTTTATTAGAAAGATAATCAATTTTTTGTATTTCATTTTGAATAGAAAAATTTAAATTTTCTAATTGTTCAAGTTCATCATAATTTTTTTCAACTTTGTCTTCAATTTCTTTTATATTTTCTTCATTCTAAGAAATATAAAAATAAAAAATTAATACTTTTGTATTAAAAAAATCTCTTTCATTATTTAATCTCTTTAAAGATTTTGTTAAAATATTTTTAAAATTATCAAGTGACTTTGAAACATTTTCAAAATCATTTTCTTCATTATTTGATGAGAAAAATTCAAGTTGTCTTCCTTTTATCATTCCAGCTAAAATTTCCAAAGAAGAAATTTCAGAATTTATAATATCTTTCTGTGAAAAAACTCCAACATCAAAAATTGGAGATGACATAATTCTTTCTTTAATATAACTTTCATTTAATTTCTTCATAACAATAATACTATATATAAAAAATAAATAAATTAAAATAATAAAATAGAAAAAAATTAAAAAAAAAATTTCAAAATTTCAAAAAAATAAATTTTATTAAACTTAATATTTTAAAACATTTTTTTACGAAAAGAATAAATTAAATTTCCTTAAAAAAAAAAATTAAGCTCCAAATCCATAAAGTGATCTCCCTTGTCTTTTTAAAGCATAAACAACATCCATAGCAGTAACAGTTTTTCTTCTGGCATGTTCAGTATAAGTTACAGCATCTCTAACAACATTTTCAAGAAAAGCTTTCAAAGTATTTCTAGTTTCTTCATAAATTGTAGCAGAAATTCTTTTTACTCCTCCTCTCCTTGCTAACCTTCTTATTGCAGGTTTTGTTATACCAAAAATTACTTCTTTTGTTGATTTATGTATTCTTTTTGCTCCATATGATTTTCCTCCTTTTCCTGTTGCTTTACGATTATCCATTTTTTACTTTTTTTTTAATTTTGAGATTTTTATTTTTTTTTAAAATTTTTCTTTTAATATGATTGGATGAAAAAAAATTTTTTTGGATTTTTATATCATATTTTTTTATTATGTAATTGTATAATATAGTAAATTATTAATCCTAAAATAATTAAATTAACCAATTAAATTTAAATGAAAAATATAAAATTACTTATAAATAAAAAAAAATTAAATTTAAAAAAAATGGCAAGAACAAAACAAACAGCAAGAAAGCAAACAACTCCAGCAGGTAAAGCACCAAGAAAACAAATTGTAGGTTCAAAAGCAGCAAGAAAATCAGCTCCAGCTGTTGGAGGAGTAAAAAAACCACATAGATATAGACCTGGTACAGTAGCTTTAAGAGAAATTAGAAAATATCAAAAGAGTACTGAATTATTAATTAGGAAATTACCTTTTCAAAGATTAGTAAGAGAAATTGCTACTGTTTTTAAAAGTGATTTAAGGTTTCAATCTTCTGCTGTTTTAGCTCTTCAAGAAGCTAGTGAAAGTTATTTAGTTGGATTGTTTGAAGATACTAATTTATGTGCTATTCATGCAAAGAGAGTTACTATTATGCCAAAGGATATGCAACTTGCTAGAAGGATTAGAGGAGAAAAATAATTTTTTTTATAAGAGTTTTTGAGATTTTTTTTTAATAATTTTTAATAAATTAATTTTTAGATTTTTTTATTTTTTTATTGATGTTTTTTTAGTGGAATGTTTGTTTAAATAAATAGATATTTATTATAATTTTATATTAGAATTCTTATTAAAAATTGTTTTATATAAAATTATTTTATTATTTTTTAAAAGAAAAAAAATTGATTAAAATGTTCAATAAAGAAATAAACTTTAATAAAATCTAATATAAAATTATTATATAATATGTATATAATATGTAATTTAATATTTATTAACATATTTTTTTCGTAAAAAAATGTTGAAATAAAATGAAAATTTATATTTCCCTTGAAAGATTTCTAAATATATTTTCAATAATGTAATTTAATATTAATTGAATAAATTAAAACTAAAATTCAGTGATTCTTAAATGCGTTATTATATGAAATTATAATTATTTTTAATGGGTCAAAAATGTTCTAAATTATGTGAAAATATATCAAAAAAATTATCTTGTTCCAAAAACGATGAAAACCTTGAAAAAAACATAAAATCAAACCCAAAAACACCTCAATCAATTAATATAATTAATGAAAATAAAAAAATAGAAAACAAAGAAATATTCAAAATAAAAACAAGAAATTGTAAAAAAACACCAATTCAAATAATAACAAATAATAATAATAATAAAATATTTGATTTAAACATTCAAAAATCAGATGCATATTTTTCCCCAGAAGACATAATAAAAATAAACAAAATATTAGAAGAAGAGAAAAAAATGCCAACAAAAAAAGTAAAAATTCGTCATTATAAAGTAGGAAATTTAATAGGACAAGGTTCATATGGTAAAGTATATGAAGCATTAGATGAAGAAAAAGGTCAATTAATAGCAGTAAAAGTAATAGATAAAAAAAGACTAAATTCCCTAAATAATAATTCTCAATCATCAATATCACAATTTGAAAGTGAGATAGAAATTTTATCAAAATTAAATCACAAAAACATAGTAAAATATTATGGTTCAAATCAAAGTAAAAATCATTTAAAAATATTTTTTGAATATTGTGAAGGTGGTTCAATAGCAAAAATGTTAATTAATTATAAATCATTCCCAGAAAATATAATTAGAAAATATACAAAAGAAATGTTAGAAGGATTAGAATATTTACATGCTCATAGTATAATTCATAGAGATATTAAAGGAGCAAATATTTTAGTTGATAGAGATGGAATTTGTAAATTAAGTGATTTTGGTGGTGCTAAAATTATAAAAGAAGAAATGGAATTAAGTAGAAATTATTCTATGAAAGGAACTCCTAATTGGATGGCTCCTGAAATAATTAGAAATAATAGTGTTAGTCGTTTTAGTGATATTTGGAGTATTGGTTGTACTGTTATTGAAATGATTAATGGTGTTCCTCCTTGGTCTAATATTAAAAATCAATTTAATGTATTGTTTCATATTATGAATTCTAAATCTCCTCCTGAAATACCAAAAAATTGCTCTTTTAATTTAGGGAATTTTATTTCTTGTTGTTTGAAAATTACACCTAATGAAAGATTAAATGTTTGTCAATTATTAAGACATCCTTTTATTATTGGTGATAATGTTAATCAAATTAAAGATTTTTCTAATGATTCTGAATTTGGTTGTAATTCTAATACTAGTGGAGATATTGATAAAATTGTTATTTTTCAGAAGAATAAATGTGAGAATGACAAAAATAATATTTGTAATAATAATAATATTCATGAAGGTAGAAATAGTGATAGAACTGAGCATGATTTTCTACCCAAAAATAATGTTATTTTTATTTAAAAAATATATAACAATTAATTATATAGTGTATTATTTTTTCTTTTTCATATTTTATTTATTTTTTTAAATATATAAAAAGAGAATTTTTATATTTTTTTAAATTTTAAAAGTTTATTTATGAAAAAAACAAAACAAAATGAATTTGAATATAAACCAATGCTGACTGAATTAAATTATAAAAATTCAGAACTTTCAAATAATGAAACTTCTAATCAAATAAATTTTTCAGATTTTGAAAATGAAGAAATACAAAATTATGAAAAATCACTATATGATAATGCCGCCACAAATAATTCAAAAAACAATAAACTTTTCAATTATAATTCTTTGGAAAGTTTAAGAGTAAGTCATTCAATGGATAAAAATGATAATTCGGTTACTTTATATGAAGGGATAAATGGAATAAAAAAAGACAATATAAAAAATAAAAATAACGATTTTGAAAAATTTTCAACTCCAATTAAAAAACAAAAAGAAATTCAAAAAGTTGAATTAATTCCAGATGTTTTTAATTATTCATCAACTAATAATAAAAATATTCAAGTTAGTGAATTAGATATTCAACTAAATCCTACTAATGAAAATGAAAAAAATAAAATACCAGATAATATAAAATATAATAATAATATAGTAAAAGATTTTAAAAAGGAATTAGAAAAAAATTTAAAAGAATATTTTGAAAAAAAATATAAATTAGACAACCAAAAAAAATTTAATACAATTGAAACTGGTATTTATACAGAATTTCAAAAACATAAATTTAAACCATTTTCAAATAAAGAAATAAATAGAAAAAAGCAAAAAGAATATAAATCAAATTCAGTAATAACAGAATCATCAAAAAATATAAATTCCCCAACATATAAAAATATAATAAATACAACAAATAAACCAATAACAAAACATAAAATAATATATAATAGTGTTAAAAAATCAAATAATAAAAAAGGAATATATCACATAATTCAAAAAATAAATAATGATTTTAAAAATTCTTTTACTAAATCAAATAGTGTAAAAAGAAATAATTCTTTTAAAAGTAAATATGATAGAAATAAAGAATCTGCAACAAGTGCTTTAACAAATTGTTCTTCTTCAAAAAGATTAAGTAAAAATTCATTTAATAATAATCCAATAATAACAACAGAATTTAATTTACCAAATAATAATATACCAAAAAGTACAAGAATTAAAAATTTTATACCAAATAAAAAAATTAAAATTCAAAAACCAATTTGTTATTATAGAGATGATTCTTTTTATAAAAGATGTCCAACTGATTTATATAAAGGAAATATTTCTCATAGGTCAACGTCACAAAATGGAGTTAGAAGTAAGAATCTAAATATTAGTTCTGCTTCTGGGAAATCAAATAGTAAATTGACATCTGTTAACAATTCTAAGAATAATATTGTTATTTCAAATTATAATAAAAATATTATTCATCCTTTTAATATTAAAAAGAAAAAAATGAGTAGTGATAAAATTAAAGAATTTAAATTTAAAAATGAGTATTTAACTAATAAAAATGAAAATAAATTTAAACAATTTACACTTGAATTAAGGGAAATACAAAATAAATTAAAATTTAATAAACCTGATGTTAAAATATATAAAAATAATATGAAACATATTACAATTCCTCCTATTAGTAATCTTAATGCTAAAATGTTTGAAAAAAATTTAAAAATAAAAGAAAAAATTAAAAGTAATTTAAATGAAAAAAATATAAATATTAGTATGAAATCTTCAAGAAATAATTCAAAAGGAAAAAAAATATAAATAATTTATTTATTTAATTTTATTATAAAAAAGATTAATAAATTTACTGAAATTATATTAAATTTAATATATTAATCAATATCATCTAAATTATTACTTTTAGGTTCAATAATTTCTTCTTTTTTTTCTTCAATTTTAATTTCTTCTGTTTTTTCTTCAACTTTCCTTTCTTCTTTTTTTTCTTCTTTTTTTTCTTCAACTTTATTTTTAATTTCCTCTACAAAAACTTTATTATTTTTTTTCTCAAAATCATCATTTTTATCTTTATCATAATTATTATCATTTTTAGTTTTAATCATATTAAACTCTTTTTTTTGTTTATTAAACCCTTCTTCTTCCTTAAACAAAGTTTCCAAAGTTTTACATAATTGTTTATGAATTTTCCATCTTTTAACTTGACATTCCCTAGAACAATACCATTCACTTTTACATCTACTACATCTTTGAGTAGCATCCTTACCACAATTAGCACATTTAGGATCATCCATAAAATATTCCATATTATCAACATTATAAATATCATTTATGGGTTCTAATTCTTTTCTCAATTCATCTTGTGTTAATTTCTCAAAATAATTTTCAACAATAAAATTACCAATTTTACTACTTTCTTCATCTGATAATTTAAATAATTTAGAATTTGCTAAAACTGGAATCATTTCTACAATAAATGGATTTACTGTTAATGTATTACCATAAGTCATAAAACTCATTTGTTCTAATGAACGATATAAATTTAACATTTGTGGTATTTTGTCATATAAAGTATCACTGAAAAATTTTCTTAAACGTAATAATTGATTTTGTCTATATTCTGTCATTTCATATTTTTTATTATTATCTTGACTCATTGCTAAATTATATATTGTTATCCATACTTGATATTCTAATTTTGGTAATTTAAATTGAAGTGATGATGCATTTACCCAATTATTATTTTCATATATTTGAATTATTTCTTCATCTTTTTTACTTTCTGAATTGTATTTTTTTATTTTTCTTAACCATGGTTTCATTTCCATTAATGTTACAAATAACATTGGTACATCTTTAACATTCATCATATGATGTCTTACTGGGAATTCTAATTGTTCTAAATGATCTGATATATATCTTAATATATTAATAGAACTCATTGCTATTGCAAAATCAATTTCTTTGAATTTTTCATCTAATTCATTTACATTTTCCTCATATTCTTTTTTCTTATCTGTATTTTTTATTTTTTCTTCTAAACTTTTCATATCTAAAGGTTCTTTATAACCAATAATTTCATTTGGATGAAGTGTTTTATAATTTACATATTTTGATATCATTTTATATGCATATTCAATAATATCAATAATATAATCATCAGCTGCTTGACATGCTGTAATTGAATAAAGGAAATTTTCAATTAAATTAACAACACATGCTTCATGATATAAAATAAGATAACTTTTAATTGAAGAATAATTTGCAATTTTATCTTTTATTTTTGGATAAATTGAATATTTAAATGTATTAATTGTATAAAGTTCTTTTATTAAAGGTTTAAATTTTTCATTATCAATAAATTGAGTCATTATTATATCTTCTCCTCTTCCTTCAGTCACTAAAATATTTTTTACTTCTTGCATATTTAATTTATTTATATATGCATGATGTAAAATAAATTCTTTTGAACCTATCATATCATATTTTATTTCTATTAAACGCTTTGCTATTATTTCTTCACTTTCAAATGAGGTTAATATATCATTTAAGTATTTTGATTTATTCATTTTTAATATTTAAATTAAAATTTTATTCTAGAAAAAACAAATTTTTTTTATTATAAAATGAATTATTTTAATTATATTTTAAGAGAAAAATTAATAATTAAAATGGAAGAATTGTTTAATAATTTTGCAAATCATGTTGGTCATTTAATTTCTCCTAATCTTGGAATGGAAATTCAAAGATATTTAAGACAAAAATTAAGAAATGGTGTTTCGCCTGATGAATATAATAATATTGAAAATGATATTAAAATGATTATGGCAATTTATTTTCAAAATGCTTCTGATCAAGATTATATGGATATGTCAACTAATTTATTTAATGCTTATGTTGAAAATGATGATGAAAACTTTATTAAAAGTGTAAAATTTTTTATTAGAATTTATTCTTATTATCAAGATATAAATTTAAAGAAAAAGTTATTTAAATGGAGAATTAATGCAATAAAATTGAAAATGTTAAAAAATAATAATAATAAAAATAATACAATTATTAAAAGTAATTCTAGTTCAAAAATAATGAATAATCTCCCAAATAATAATTTTAATTATAATATGAACTATAACAATTTGATAAATAATAATAATATGTATATGAATAATAATAACAGTAATAATAATTTTTATTATAATCCAGATAATTTTAATTATAATTACAATTAAATTTCATTTTTTTAATTTATTTAAAAATAAAAATTAATTCTGTTCAATAAAAATTTAAATTTTTATTTATAATTAATATAAAATTTAATATACTTCTCTACAAAATATATATCATAATTTATATTTACAAAAATCACCATTATTACAACAACACTCATAATAACTCAGCTATCAAAATACAATAAAAGGGAACTTATTTAACACAAATAAGAATAATTATGATAATTATTATATATTCACCAAAATCCAATATTTAATATCCAATATTAAACCAATTATTTAATTATAACTGGTAAAATTTGTCTTGGTGTATTATTTTGGGTTATATTAGTTTTTAAATTTCTAAAAAATTCATCATCATATTTATTATCATTTGAATACAAAATATTATTTTCATTAGAACAATTATTCTCAATATCCCAATCATAATAAATATTTTCAATATTAAACTTTTCATCTAATAAACCAATTAAAATCCCTTTCATCATATTATAATCAGGAATTTCTTCAAATTGTAAAGACCTAACATAAATTAAAATCTTATTGAATTCAAAAGGTAATTCTTCACATAATTTTTCAATTGAAACATTCATTTTTTTTTCTAAAATTTTCTGATATTTCTCATATTTATTTTTAGCCTTTAACCCTTGCCAAGGTAAATTTCCTTTAAATAAATAAATTAAAGTATAAATCATTCCTTCTAAATCATCTCTTCTACTTTGTTCAATTCCTAAATGAGTATAAATTGAAGAATATCTTGCAGTTCCAGTTAAAGATTTACCATCTTTATAAGGAATGTGTTCTCCAGTTTTTGGATTTCTAAATCTTTTACTTAAACCAAAATCAATAATATATAATTTTTTTTTATCATTTTTATTTAATCCAATTACAAAATTATCTGGTTTAATATCTCTATGTATAACATGTCTTTTATGAAGAGATTCTATTATATTTATCATTTGAATACCTAAATAAATTATTGTTTTAAGTGAAAAATGTCTATTCATTTTATTTAGTAATGATTCTAAATTTGGTCCTAATAATTCCATTATCATAAAATAATAATTGTTTATTTTTGTTGAAAAATAAATTTGAGGAATTCCAATTGAACCTTGTAAATATTTTAATACTGATGTTTCATATTTTAATTGAGGATTTTCATTGTGTTTTAATGATTCTGTTTTTATTGCAATGTAATTTTTTGTTTGTTTATTTATTCCAAGATATACTTCTCCAAATGCTCCTCTTCCTATTTTTTTGTTTTTATATAAAGAATATTTATTATCTAAAGGTAAAATATTCGTATCTTCATTTTTTCTAACTTTCATTTTTTTATTTATTTATTAAAGTACATCTTTTTAAGATTTTTAATTATTTATAAATATTATAAATTTTAGAATAAAAATTATTTGAAAAATAAAAAAATTTCATAAAATTAAATAATTAATATCAAAAAAAATTGGAAATTAAATTTTAATTATCATTTGCAATAAGAATATCATTATTATTATTTCCAAAAGTATTTAAATCATCATTATTTTGAGTTTGAGGAATTAATTCTTTTTCTAATAATTTATTCGTATCATTTTTATTATCCCTAATTCTATCCAACATTTCTTTTTTTCTAATAAAATGAGAATTTATTTTATTTTCAACATCTCTTAACATTTCAATTTTTTCAACTAATTTTTTATTCTGATCACTTAATAAATAAATATGAGATTGTAAATGATCGATATCATTAAACATTCTACTATTATCATCATATAATTTATTTTTTTCTTCAGTTAATTGTTCTAATTGAGATAAATATTCTTTAATTTCTTTATCTTTTTCTTCTAAATCACTTTGTATTTTTTGATAATTTGTATCATTATTAAATCTTATTCTTTCATTTTCTTTATTTTTCCTTGATTCATTTTCTACTTCATTATGAAGATTTGTTATTTGATCTTCTAAATTTCTTATTATATTATTCATTCTTCTTATTGTTTCATTTGAATCATCTAATTGTTTTGTATAATAATTTACAGTTGCTCCATTTTGTTTTACTGAATTTGAATATGATTTATTTTCATATTTTAATTCTTGATTCATATTTGAATATTTTAATCTTTGTTCTTCTAAAAATGATATTTCATTTTGTTCATCTTTTAATTCTTTTGTTAATTGATTTGTTTCATTTATTAAATATTCTATTTCATTTACATTTTGCATTTTTAAATCTTTTAAATCTAAAATTGATTTTTCATAATTCATTTTTTCTTCTTTTAAATGTTTATTTGTTGTTAAATATTCTGTTAATTGAGTTTTTAATTGATTTATTGTTTCAATTTTTGATTCCAAAAGATATTCTAAATTAGAATAATCTTCCAACAATTTTTTATTTAATTTCATTTTTTCTTCTAATTGTTTTTGAAGTACTAATAAATCATTTTGCATTTCAAAAAGTGATTCATTTGCATTTTCTAATTTTGTTTGTAATTCATTTTCAATATTTGTTTTTTCTTGACTTAAATTTATAAAACTATAATTCAAATAATTTTTATTTTTTTCTTACTCATTTTGAAATTCTAAAAATTTTCTATGACATGTTTGTAATATTTTTTCATTTTGTTCCATTTCTATAATATGACCTTTTACTTGTTTTAATAATACATCTTTATTTACTGATTCAGTATCATTAAATTCAAATTCATCCATTTTTTTAATAATGTATTATTTAAAAAAATTAAATATTCAATTTAAAAAGAAATAAAAAATATTTAATATTATCTAAAAGAATTAAATTACTTCAAACTTTTATCCAATAATCTTTAGTAATAATAAATAATTGAATAACAGGAATATTAAAATTTGTTAAAATATTAACATTACAAATTCCAAATAAGAATGAATCATTAATTATAATGTCTCCATTATTATGACCATCAGTATTAGGATAAGTAATAAAATTAGTTCCAAAGTTAGGATCATTATTCATTTTAACTTTAAATACTTCATCAACTGTATCAAATAAAATAGGTTTGTTATTATTATCATAAATATTAATATTTTTTTCAATTATAGAAAAACCATATGATGATAAGTTTCCTTCTAAATTAAAACTTGGAATATAAATAACATTTTTTTTCTCTGAATCTTCTACAAATTTACTATAAAATGTATAAAAATATTCATAAATATTATTATTTTTATATAAAAATTCATTTTTTAATTCTGAATTTAATTCACAAATCATTATTGAAATTGATTGATCATTTGTTGGAATAAAATAAAATTTTCCATTTGAATTTGGTTCTGTTAAAATACCAATTTCTGTTTCAATTCTATTATAATAATAATTATTATATTCAATAGTAATTCTACTTCTTAATTCCGGATTTAATTTCATTGTTACCAAATCACAAGTATCATTATTATATACAATTGAATCTAAATTCAAATCTACTTTATCTTTTAAAAATTCATTTATTTGATTTTTATCATTAATATTCAAATAAAAATTTATTATATTTTTTAAATAATTTAATTTATCTTCAAATAATATACTATTTTTATTTTTTTTTTCTATATTAATTTCTTTATTTGCATTTTTTTCAGAAAGAAGAGCATAAATAGTAAAAATATTAATAAATTCTTCTAAATTCACTTCTCTATAATGTTGATATTCAGTTAATGTAATAATTGATAAAGAATCAATAGAAATAAATTTATCTATATTAATTAAAGGTTCTTCTTCTTTCATATATTGAAGTGTTTGTTTTCTCTTTTCATGTTCTAAATTTTCAATAAAACTCCATTTAAATTCTAATTTTTGTTCAAATAATTCTTTAATATCTTCATCAATTACTTGTTCATCATTTTCATTTTTTGAATACGTTAAAACTAATAAAAGTTCATTAAAAACTAAATTATTAATAATATATTTAATAAGAAGTTCAATTTGAATTAACCAATCATTTTCATATCCATCTCTATTAATTGTACTTATATGATTTATAACAATTTTACTTCTACCAAATTCATTTTCATATGAAAATTTACATAATCCTGTTATTGAATTTTTTCCTTTTTCTTTAGGATAACTTATTAAAATTTTAGGTTCAAATCCTTTTAAAAAAATATCCTCAGTAATTTGACTTATATCAAAAGTATCAATTTCTCTTCTATGAATATTATTTAAATATTCAATGTTATTTAATTGTTCAATTAGATCTTTTAAATATCCTGTATAAAATTCTATATTAAAATCTTCTGGTGTATTTTCTAATTTTTTTATTAATTCTGTTTCTTTTTGAATCATTATTTTATTTGACATTTTTAAATCTTCTTCTTCATCTTTTACTTCTTCATTGTTAAATTTATCAAATATTTGATTTACCATATTTTTTGCTCTTTCTTCTGAACTAATTAATGAACTATTATTTGGTTTTAATAATTGTTTATTTTTTCTTTTTTTTTCTTCTTCTATTGCATCTATCACTATTTGTTTTTGACGAGCATCTTCATCTTCTTCTTCTTTCTCTTTTCTTAATCTTTCTTCTTGTTCTTGTTCTTCTTTCTCTTTTCTTAATCTTTCTTCTTGTTCTTGTTCTTCTTTTTCTTTTCTTAATCTTTCTTCTTCTTCTTCTTTTTCTTTCTTTAATCTTTCTTCTTCTTCTTCTTTTTCTTTCTTTAATCTTTCTTCTTCTTCTTCTTTTTCTTTTCTTAATCTTTCTTCTTCTTCTTCTTTTTCTTTCTCTTTTCTTAATCTTTCTTCTTCTTCTTTTTCTTCTTTCTCTTTTCTTAATCTTTCTTCTTCTTCTTCTTTCTCTTTTCTTAATCTTTCTTCTTCTTCTTCTTTTTCTTTTCTTAATCTTTCTTCTTCTTCTTCTTTCTCTTTCTTTAATCTTTCTTCTTCTTCTTTTTCTTCTTTTTCTTTTCTTAATCTTTCTTCTTCTTCTTTTTCTTCTTTTTCTTTTCTTAATCTTTCTTCTTCTTCTTCTTTCTCCTTATTTTCTTGAAAATCAAAATTTTCTTCAATAATATCATCATTTTCTTCTTCTTCTTTTCTTTTTCTTTCTTCTTCTTCTTCCTTTCTTTTTCTTTCTTCTTCTTCTTCTTTTCTTTTTCTTTCTTCTTCTTCTTTTTTCTTCCTTTTCTCTTCTTCTTTTTTTTTCTTTTTTTCCTCTTCTTCTTTCTTTTTTCTTTCCTCTTCTTCTTTTCTTCTCTTTTTCTCTTCCTCTTCTTTTTTTTTCCTTTTCTCTTCTTCTTCTTTCTTTTTTCTTTTTTCAATTTCTTCTTTTTTCTTATTTTTTAATTTATTTTTATTTTCCTCAATTTCATTTTGTTTTTGTTGAATATAATCACTCATAGAATGATCTTCATTTTCATCTTCTTCAAATTCATTTTTTTGTTCTTCTTTTTGTTTGCCTAATTCATCTAATCTTTGTAAAAATTCATCTCTAGTCATATTAGGATAATCATCTCTTTCAATTTTAATTTTATTTTTTTGAGCAGAATAACTTAAATTATCATTTTGATTATTAGAATAATTAGAATTAAAATTACCTTGTTTACTTTTTAAATGTCCAATTGAATTATCTACTTTTAAAAAACTACTTTGATTATTATTAATAGAAAATTTACTTTGATTGACACTTCTATTTTTAGCACTTAAACCTCTTATTTGACTACTGGTATTTACTTTACTCTTAAATAAACTTTGTCTACTATCATTTGAATTTATCATTAAAGTAAATTTATTATTCCCACTTTGCATATTATTAAACATAACATCTTCAATAATAGAATATTTAGCTGATTTAATAGCTTTCATTAAATCTTCTCCAATTGGAATAGTAATTTTATTTTTATTTTGATTTCTTCTTTGATTATCATTATTTTTAGGGGCACAATTAGTTAAAAAAGCATCTGGTTCACCATTTGACATATCAATATATTTTGATAAAGTTGAATTATTTAAAAAATTCATATCATTATTCATTTTAACTAAATAATTTTTATTGTATAAATATGCTGGATTTATTTTATCTAAATTATATTTTCCTTTTTGTGAATTATATGTTGAAATTTCTCTTATTTTATTTAAGTGATTTACTGTATTTACTGAATTTACTCTTAGGGATTTTATACAGTTTATTATATCTGATAATATTGAATCATTTAATTTTTGATTTTCGTCTGGATATGTTGATTCTACTATTTTATCAAATTTTTTTAAATCTTCTATATTTTTTTCTCTGTTTGATACTTCTTTTGATAATTTTAATAAACAATCACGAAATCTTTTTAAATTTTTTTTTTCAAATTCAAAAAATTCTTTTTTTTCATCATCATTTAAAGTTTTAATATATCTTAGAAATTGATTTTGATATTCATCACTTACTCCTAAATCTTCCCATATATTTTGAATAAGACCTAATTCTTCATTTATTGCTTCATCTTTTAAATCTCTACTTTGAATTAAATTTGTTTGATTATTATTTATTTTTGGTAATTGAGTTTCTTTTGCATTAATTTGGATTTTATTTTGTTGACTTTGACGAAAAATTGGATTATTTATTGGATAATGACGATTATTCCATGAATCTAATGATCTTTTTTGACCTGATTCTGGACGATTTTTAAATGTGTTAAATTTATTTTTACTTGTATTCATTTTTTTTAATATAAGTTATAATTTTGATAATTTTTTTTCTTTTTTTATTTTTAATTTTTTTTATTTAATGAAAATTGAATATTTTTTCATTTTATTCAAAATAAGGAAAAAAAATTAATATATTTTAAAATAATTTAAATTTATATAATAATATTTTTTAATAATAACAATTTTAATCTTTAACACAATAAGTTATTATTTATTACCAATAGAATTTAAAATGCTTAACTTAGCATGAATTGAGTCAACAATCAAATCAGAAATTTTTTGTCCTAATTCAGGATTTTTTTCAATTCCTCCATTTAATTTTAATAACTTTTCATTATCTAGAGCTAATTGCTCTAATTGTTCTGCTTTCATTTTAACATTTTCTATATTTTCTCTTATTGGTTTTTTATTATCTTTTATCATTTTTTCCCATTTTGATTTCTCTTTTTTAATAAGAGACTCATTATCACTATTTATTTCAGTTTGATTTCTTTTTTTTATAAATTCTTGTAAATAATCAATTTTTTTATTTGGTATTTGAATTTTTTTTTTTCTATCAATTGATGATGATAAAATAATTCTTTTTGGTTTTTTAATTAAAGCTTTTTTAATTTCAACTGATTTTTGTAAAGGATTATTTTCATCAATTTCATCTAATTTTAATTCCCATTTAAATTTTGAAGGTTTATTTGGATCTCTTTTAACTAAAAGAATTCTATCTTTTTTATAATTATATAATGTATCTTTTACAACTATTTTTCCAGTTAATTGTTTTATTTTATCTTCTCTTTCTTTTATTAATTTTTCTGAAATTTTTAATTTTGGTATTTGTTCTTTTACAATTTCACAAAAATCTTTTTTTGCTTTTGCATATTCTTTCATTAATTTTTTATGTTTTTCTTCTTCTTCTATTATTTTTTTTGATTCTTCTTCTGCAACTTTTAATAAATGGTTTTTAAATTTAGGTAAATCATTTTTATTTTTTTTCCAATCTTCTTTTATTTTATGATATTTTTCTTCTATATCTGTCATATTTTTTAAATGATTTTTATCCATATTTTTTTTAAATTCTTTTATTTCCTCTAATCTTACTATTGGATATAATTCTTTATTTTTACTTATTTCTGTTTTTAAATATTTTTCTTCATTTTCAAGAAAATTTTTTTTATTTCTTATATATACACATTCATTTTTTTTTTGATTTATAAATTTTTTTTCTATTTCTTTTTGTTCTTCTGTTTTCTCTTCATTATGTTTTTGTAATTTTTCTAATGTATCTTTTTCTTTTTGTTCTTTTAATTTTTTTATTTTTTCTCTATTTTCTCTTTCTTTTTCTATTATTTTTTTTGCATTTTGAAGAATTAATTCTTGTTCTTTTTTTTTATTTTCTTCAATTTTTTCTAATTCTTTTTCTGATTTTATTTTATTTTCTTTATCAATTTTTTTAATTTGAACTTTTTTTTCTCTATATTTCTTATAATATTCTTTAGATATTAATTCAGTTTTTTCTTTTTCTTTATCAAAATTACTTAAAAAATTTCTTATTTTTTCTCCTCTTGTTAAATTATATTCATCAGCCAAAATATTTTTAATATGATAATCAATTACATTAATTCTTTGATTACATAATAAAGTTTGATTTTTTATTTTTTTTAATTCATCTATTTTTATATTTTTTTCAACCTCATCTAAATTCATCATTCCTTCATCTTCAATAAATTTTTTTTTTTCATCCAATTTTAAAATATAATTATTTAATTTTTCTTTTTCTTCTCTAAAATTTCTTAATTTTTGTAAATTTTTCTTACTCATTAAATTTTGTTCATCAGTTTTATGAATTTTTTCTTTTTCTTCATTTTCTTCAACATATTTTTTAATTTTATTATCATTTGTAACTTCAGTAATTAAAACTTTTTCTTCATCTAAATCATTTTTAATATTATCTAAATATAATCCTAATCCTTTTGAAACACCATTCATTACTTCATCATCAAAATTCATTTCTTCAATTTTTTTTTGAAGATATTCTTCTCTTGGTTTAGTTTGTATTATTATTTTACCATCATCTTCTTGTATTTACTCCTATATGTACATCACCTTCATATTCATTATTTAATTCTGGATTTTCTTCTTCTTTTTGTTGAAGTTGATTTCCTTCTTCTGATTGTGTTTTTGTTTTCATTTATTTTTGTTTTATGAATTCTTGTAAAATGTTATATAAAAATTTTATTAAATATTTATTTATTTTTTTTTAATTGTTATATTCTTATTTTGGATATAAATTAAATTTATTTATTCGATGTTTTATTTTTATATAATTTTTTCTGAATTTTAAATTGTAAATTTTGGTTATTCGTTTTTTAAATTATAATTTTTATTAAAGCATAAATTATTATAATTTAAATTTTTTATTTATTTGTTAAAATGTTATTCAATTGAATCCAAATGATAGAAATAAAAATTTATTATAATTTTTTAAATTATGGAAATATTATATATAAAAAATATTATAAAGATTTTGGGGATTGGGGATTGGG
>JAJJLH010000309.1:0-24473 GCA_023806865.1 Isotricha sp. YL-2021a
ATATACATTCAATTTTGTTAATTAATTTATATTTTATAAATTGATATTTATTATTCTCCTTAAATTTAAAAAGCAAAAAAATTAAAAACTATTACTATATATTATTATTATAATTTCAAATTAGTAGTAATTTTTGTAAAAATTTCTTCTTTCATTTTCTTTAATTCTTCTCTTATATCATTATTTGGATTTTTGGTAATATTAGTTAAAATAGGAATTAATTCTTTTAAAGCATCATCATTATCATCACCATAAAAATTTCTAATAAAAATACCATTTTCTTTTTGTAATTCATAATTTTGAGGTAAATTATCTAAAATTATAATTTTAGATAAATCTCTTCCAAGTTTACTTAAATCTTTAACAACAAAATTATCTTTAATAATTGTATGTTGTCTATATAATCTCTTATCAAAAAAAATTTTATTTTTATCTATTAAATCAAGTATTGGATCAGCATATTCTTTTGTTGCTGCAGTGAAAATAATTAATTCATAAATTTTACTCATTTCTTTTAAAAATTGGAAAAGATAAGGACGTGGTTTTATTATTCCTATTCCATTTTCATCTCTATGAAAACTTATTAATGTTTCATCTAAATCAAGAACTAAAGTAAATATTTTTTTTTTGTCTTTTTTATTTTTAAGAAATGGAATTTTTTCTTTTGAATTTATTTTGAAATTATTTTTTAATATATTTATATTTGTTATTGGATTTAAATAATTATTATTATAATTGTATAAATTATTTGATAATGTTTTACTATGCATTATTTTTAAATTTTGAATTTTTATATTACTATTTTCAAATTTTTTATAAGAATTTTGATTTATTTTTTTCTTAAAATATTCATTTAATGTATTTATTGATGTTTCACATGATTTTTGTAAATAATAAGTAAATATGTTTACATTAATATTTTCATTTTGAGAGAAAATTTTTAAAATATTTTTAATCATTATCATTATATTATTATTACCTAATTTAAGTAAATTAATATTTTCATTTTTTAATATTTTTCTAGAGATTTTTGATAAAACAATATTTTGTAATTTATTAACCCAAATATTTCCTTTTATATCAGAAATTGTAAATAATATATAATCACATATAATTAAATAATTTTGATGAACACAATAAATTAATTTTTCAAATTTATTAATATCATTTTGACTTAAATTTTCTTCACCAAAAGCTTCATATACAATAATTATTGATAAAAATTCTAATAATGTACTTTCATGTGAAATAATTTGTTGATTATGTTCTTGAAAAAAATATTCAAAATTCCCTTTAAAAGAAGAATAATTATAAAAAGTATACCAATCAACACAAAGTTTTCTTATATCTCTAATATTATATTTAAAACTTTCTAAAATTTTATATAATTTCTCTTCTAAAATAATTAAATCTTCTAATTTAATAATAGTAAAATTGTTTTTATTATTAAAATTAAAATTATTTGATTCATAATTTTTATAATTTCTATTTAAAGATTGATTAAATTCATTAATATCATTTCCTTCACTTGAAAGATTTTTTTCTCTTGATTCATTTTTTTTTGTAAAATGAGGACAACTTGAAAATAAATTAGGAATATTTTTCCTTAAATCTCTATATGAAGTTCTATTTTCATTTTCATTAGTTTGCATTCTACTTAAATAAATACTTCTAAAACTATTATTAGATATATTTTCTTTATCAATATTATTTTTATTTTTTAAATATCTTGACTTAATTAATTTATTTCTAAAATTATTTTCATAATCATTTAAATATTTATTCTTTGAATTATTATTTTTTGATTCAATATCATTTAATAAAGAAGAATTTCTAGATAAATTATTTTTATAATTTAATAAATTAAAATTAATTTTTTTAAAATTAATAATTTTTTCTTTATTAATATATTCTGTAGTTGTTGTAAAAGTATTTTCAGTATTTGCATTTGTCCCTATATCATTATAATTATTGTCATAATCATATGAAACTTTTGATAAATTTTTTTTTTGAATATTATTTTTATTAAAAATTGTTTTTAAATGTTCATTTACTAATTTTGTTTTTTCTTTACTTAAAGATATATTGTTATATATTAAATCTGAACATCTTTTTCTATGAACTTTTATTGGTGATGATTCTTCAATATTTTTTGGAATGAGTTTTGTTTTTGAAACATTTTTTGCTATATCTATAAATTTATTTTGGTCTATAATTGTTTTTATTTTTGATGACATAATTTATTTTTTTCAAATTAAAATGAAAATTTAGATTAAAGCAATTTTAAAAAATATTTTATAAAAAAAATTATTTTTAATAAAAAAAATTTAAATTATATATTATATTATTTTTTTTTAATTAAATATTTTTTTAATCATCTTATCACAATTATAATAATACTTTCAATTTTTATTACATCAATAGAATATAATTTTTAAATAAAAAAAAGTATTAAATAAAAAAAAATAAATTTATATATTCAGAAAAATCAATTAATAATAAATTAAAATTAATATTTTAACATAAATGTGCAATCATAAATTTAAGAAGGGATCTAAACAAAATATATCATTTTGTACAATATGTGGAATATTATCTTATAATGGAATTCCTTCAATTTCAGTTCCTTTATTATCAAAAACAACAGTTTCAATTGATCCTCTTTTAATAAAATATAAACCATTTCAATTTACAATTGATCATTCAAATAATTATATAAATTACTATTTAAATCAAAGAAGAAAATATATTAATTTAATAAAAATTCAAGGAAATTTATTTTCAATTCCAAATTATATTATTCATAAAGCAATTTATTATTTAGATTATATTTATTTAAATAATAATGTTTCATTTGATTTAAATTCAACAATTTGTATTATTTGTTTATTATTTGCTATTCAATTTAATGAATGTTGTTCTAAAAGTTGTTCAATTGATTTTAAAGGATTTAGAAATTATATTCAAAATATTCATAATTTAAAAGAAATTGAAATTTATTGTTTAAAATGTATTGATTATAATTTAGGAATGTATTCTTCTTTAGATTATATTAATTTATTTTTTTCACTAGGTGTAATTTTTCCTAATGATAAAACTAATATTGATCATTATATTGATATTTCATTTTTATATTTTAATTGTATTAGTGCTTTAGAAATTATTATTGAAGATAATTATTCTCTTGAATTTTCAAGTTATACAATTGCTTTAACTATAATAAAAATGACTTTAGAAAATTTTAATTGTTTTGATTCAGAAATATTTAAAAAAATATATGGAATTAATTTTACTAAAGAAAAATATATTCAATGTCAAAATAGTTTAAAATATATTTTAGCAAATTATTATCATAATCCAATTAAAACTCAACAAATTTCAAATCAAAAATTATTTATTAATATGAATAATAGTGAACAAAGTAGAAATTCTAGAGGATCAACTCTTGATAATTCTTTTAATTAAAATGAAATTGTTGGATTTATTTAAAAATTAAAATAAAACTTTTGTAATTATATGTCTTCAAAAATGTAGATTGAATAAAAAATTAATTAACTAAATAAAAAAATATATATTATATTCATTATTTGGTATTATTGTAAATTTGGTATAGAAAAAAAAATGTTTTTAAATGGTAATGTTTAAAAATTAAATTTTATATAAATGTAAATAAAACAAATTATAAGAATATTTCTTTATAGATGCGTAAATAGTTTAAAATAATTTATAATTTAGGAATAAAAATATAAATATAAAATTATTAAAATTTAATTTTTTTGTTTTTTATCAATTATAATATATTAAAAAAAAAAATAAAAAAAAAAATAGGCGAAATGAATTAAAAGATTAATTAAAAAAAATGAAATGTTTAAATTTATCATGTCAAAAAGAAATAAAAAATAATGGAATAGAATGTTTAGAATGTAATGAAACTTTTTGTTCAAAAAATTGTCTTCTTCAACATAATTCAATTTTTCATTCTCTTAATTCAAATCCAGTAAATAATATAATGTCATCAATTAATTTTTCTTCATCATTAAATAATGAAAATCCAAATTTAATAGAAGAATATGATTATTCTCTTTTATCAAACAATAAATTTATAAAAGAAGGAAAAGTTCTTGAAAAATATATTGAAGAACCAATTCATAATTTTAATAATATTGAATTTGTAAAAAATGAAAATAATGAATTTATAAAATGTGGAAATGGAATTTTTAGTGAAGTTTATTTAGGAAAAAATAAAAAAAATAATTTAAATTATGCAATAAAAGTAATAAAAAAAAAAAATATTCCTAATTCAAATGAAAAAATTGATAATATATATAGAGAAATTGAAATTCAAAATTCTTTTATTCATCCAAATTTAATAAGATTATATTCTTATAAAGAAGATAAAGAAAATTTTTATTTAATATTGGAATATGCAGAAAAAGGAAATTTAAATTCAAAAGTAAAAAAAGAAGGAAAATTAAATGAAAAAGAATCATTTAAAATATTTATTCAAATTTGTTCAGCAATTTATTTTTTACATTCAAATAATTATATTCATAGAGATATTAAATTAGAAAATATTTTAATAAATGAAAATAATATAATTAAATTAACTGATTTTAGTTCATGTGTAAATATAACTGAAGGAAAAGAAAAAACTTTTAATGGAAGTTTTGAATATTCTACTCCTGATTTAATAAATGATGATTTATATGATGAATCAATTGATATTTGGTCACTTGGTATTGTTTTATATGAAATGTTACATGGTTATCCACCTTTTAAAAATTTAAATAATAGTAATTTTGTTAAAGATTCTTATTTTGAAATTTTTAAAAGTGTTATTAGTAATGTTTATATTATTGATAATAAAATTAATTTAAGTAATGAATGTATTGATATAATTAATAGATTATTAGAGAATGATTGTAAAAAAAGAATTAATATAAAACAAATTTTTTTCCATCCTTGGGTTCAAAAATTCCAAAATTTATATGATGAGGATAAGTCTGATAAAAATAATATTATTGATTCAAAATTTGTAAATAATAATATTAATGTTAGTATTCAATTAGATAATAATCAATTAAATTCTGAACAAAATAAAAATCTTAATGATATAGTTTATGAGAATACATTGAGGAAAATAGAAAAAAAGAAAAAACAGATTGTAAAATTTAGAAATACTGATAATAATATAGGACATAAAAATACTAAAGATTTGCTTTTACAAAGTAAAATTTCAAATGGTTTAATTGATAATAAGAATGATAATCATAAAAACATTGATGATTTTAATATTTTAAAAAGTTCACTTAATTTAAATCACGGTGTGAATAAAAATAATGGAATGAAATATGTTGAAATGGAAACACCAAATGGAGAAAATGTTATAAATGATATTTCAGAAGAAAAACCAAATAATAATGATAATAATAATAATAATAATAATAATAATAATAATAATAATAATAATAATAATGAAACTATAAATTAATTTGATTTATATTATATAATATTTTATCAATTATTTCATTTGATATATTGGATTTTAAAAAACTCATAAAATAAATTAATTTATATTTTGAATTTGAACATTTTAGTTTTTGTTCTTTTGTTAAACATAATTTAAGAGAATAAAAATGTATTATATCATATAATCTAATTAATCCTTCAAAAATAAAAAATTTATATCCAATTAAAATACTTTTTAAATCTCTATAAATTAATTTTTTTGTTTTTTTTATCATATCTTTTTCAATTTTTTCTATTTTTTCAAAGAATTTTTTTAAATTTTTTTCAAGTGAATTATCAATAATTTGATTTTTATCATAAAGTAAAGGACAAATATAAAATATATATTCTAAAATATCAATATCATCTTCATTATTTGTTCCTTCAAAATCTCCATTAAATAATCTAAAAATATATATAATTGTACATAAAATTATTATAAGTTGATATATATTTTTTGAATCAGGATTTATTGAAGTTAATTTTTTTAATATTTGAACATTTTGATATTTAATTATTAAACTTTTATTTATTATTTCTTCATTAATTTCAATTTCTTTTCCATTTAATTTTATTGAATTAAAATCTTCAATTTCTTCTTCCTCATTATCAAAATCATTATTATTATTATGAAAATATTCCTTATATAAATTTAAATTTAAATTTAATAAAATTAATTTATCACTTTCATTAATATTATTAAATTCATTTATGTCAATAATTTCTAAAGAATCTATATTTCTTAACCAAAATGGTTTATATAATTTACCAATTTTTTCATCATTTGCAGAATTTAAAAATTTTTTAAAATCTTTCCAATCATCAGGGGTAAAGTCTTTATATTCATCAAAAGTACCATTTTCTATTTTTAATAATATTTTTTCATAACGTTCTCTTTTTTTATTTTCAATTTCATTATCATTAAAATCTAAAATTGAATCACCAATTGACTTATTTATATTATCATAATATGATTTTAAAATATATCTAAATTTTTTTCCTTCATCTTCATTTACTTTTGTACTTTTTAATTCTTCAATTACATTATTTTTATAAAATTCTTCTGTACAATTTTTATTATGTTTTTTATAACAATTAAGTGAACAATAAAATATTTTGCATTTTGGACAAATATATTTAAATTCATTTTCATTACATATTTGACATTTTTTTATTTCTTTTTTATTATTATCTTGTATATTTTCTTCATCAGCATCTAATTTTTTATCAATTTCTAAATTCAATCTATTCATCATATGATTAATATTTCTATAATATTTTTGTTTAAACTTTAAAAATTGATTCTTCATTTTTTTTAAGAATAAAAACTAATATATATAAAACAATATACTAATCTATATTTTTATAAAAAAAAATATATTTAACAATATTTATATTAAATTTATATATTTGTTTTATTTATTCCTTCTTCATATCTATTATTTGAACTTGTATAATTTGTTTCTTCTTTACTTTGAGATCTTGGTACTTTATTATTATTTCTTCCTTCAATTTTTTTAGCAATTTCAATTTTATATTTTTGATAATTTCTATTTGTATTTCTTTCAGTATCAATATCAATATTATTATCTTTATTTTTTAATTGAATTATTAAATCTTGTATATTTTCATCTCTTCTTATATCAGTAAATGCTTTTGTAAAATATTTTGTTATATCTTTTAATTTATTTTTAATTTCCATTTTCATTATTTCAATTATATCATATACTCCATCATATTCAGAAACTTCCATTTCTATTTCAAATAATTTAATATAAAAATATGATAAAGAATAAAAAATTTTCAATTCTGCATTTTTAATTTTTGAATGAGCAAAAACTTGATGATTATATAAATTATTTATATTATATTTATAAAAAATAAAATCAAAATTAGAATATGAAAAATTAATTTCTAAATTAGAAGAAAAATAATATGAAAAAAGATAATTTGAAGCAAAAGTTTCAAAATCATCTCCCATTAAAGGATATTTAGTATATACTTTTTTAATATAATCATAATAAATTTGATTATAACAAAAACCATTATTAATATTAACTTCATGTGAAATGGTTTCATTTATAAATTTTCTTACTAAATATAATGCTTTATAATAATGAATATTCTGAGTTAAAATTTCTATTAAATATTCCCATTTATTAAATTTTTTTTTTAATAAATTAACATGATATTCTAATAAAACAGTAAAAATAGAAACAAAATATTCTTTAAAAAAATTAATTCTAATATTTGGTATATTTATTTTCAAAGTATCCATTTCTTTTTCTCTTAAATGTTTAATATAATGAAATATTATATTATTTTTATTTTCTCCATTAATTAAAACAAAAGGAAGAGAATAAATTTCATTTGGAGTTTTTGAAGCAGAATGACTTTGATTATTTTGATTAATAAAAGAAACATTACTATTATTAAGTACACTATTATTTACATTATTATTCATAGGACATCTATATAAAGGAGCAATATTATTAGAATTAAAACTAGAATCTAAATTAACATTATTATTAATAAAAGAATTATTCATCATATTAATTCTCTGAGTATTATAATCATTTATGATTTTACTTAAAGCATTATTTTGTTTAATTCTTCTTATATTTGATTGAGATCTATTTTTAATCATAATATTATCAATTAAATTATCATTATTTTCTCCTAAAACTCTAATTAAAAAATTCCCTGGTTTTATTTCTCTAAAATTATTTATATTATTTCCTTTTCTTGGTATATTATTTGAATAATATTGTTGATTTTGTTTATAATATGTATTAATATAAGGATTAATTTTTAATGTATTTGGAGTTTTACTTGTATCTCTTGCTATTCTTAATGTATCAGTTAAAATTTTCATTTTTCTTAAATATCGAGCATTTTCTTTATATATTTTTGTATTTGAATCTTGAACATCTTTACTTTCTGAATATAATGAACTTTCTTTTAATCCTGCTTTAAAATAATTTACTCTTGTATTTATTTGATCAAAAATTCCTTTTGATTTTTGAATTTCGTTTTTTGATTTTTCTTTTTTTTTATTTAAGTTATATTGAAAATTGGGAATATTTTTTTCAAATGTATTATAAGTTTCTTCTGCATTAATTGTAAATTGTGACATTTGATATTTTAATTCAAATAATATTTTAGATATTTGACTATTAATTTCTATTCCATTTCCATTAAAAGAAAAACATTTTATTGAATTAGAATTACAAATATTAAAATTAATTTCTGGAATAATCATTTTAAAAATAAAAGTTAATCTAATTCTTTTCATTAAATTTAAAATTTCTTCATCATAATTTGAACTTTCTGCATTTAGATTAATCTTTTTATTATCTGTTCCAAAAATAGGATAAGATTGAATATTAATTTTATTTTTTTTATTAATTATCATATCATCACCAATTTTTTTTTCTTCATTTCTATTAATTTTATCATAACCATATAAACCCATATATCTATTATATTCTTTTTTAACTAAATTTTCATTTTTTAATTTTTTCATTCTTCTAATTAAACATACATAATTTATTATATCAATAGTTTTATTTAATTTTCCTGGATTTCTAAAATTCATTGAATATTCTAAAACTTTAAAATTTTCAAAAAAATTTCTAATATATCTAAAAGTTTCTATGAAAGAAGGAAATATTGAAATTTCTAAATTACTATTAAAAAAAATATTAAAATATACTATATCACTTGATTCTTGTTTTATTATAACATCTTCAAATTTTCCTATCTTTTTAATACCACAATTACCTCTAAAGGAAAAATTTGATATTATTTTGAATATATTATCAGATTTAGATTTTGATGAAATTTCTAATGGATAAGTACGAATTAAACCATAATATTTATATAAGTCATATAAATTTTCTACTAATATTGATGTTGGTATTGTTACTATATTTGGATTATTATCAAAAAAAAATGATAAGTTATTTATATTAAATGTATAATTTTTTAAAAGTCCTTCTGTTGATAAATTTAATAATATTTCATTTATCGTTAAACCAAAACAAAAATTTCCATTTGGATTCATTAAATTATCATCTTCAAATCTAATTTGAAAATCTCTTATTTTTAAATTTAGAAAATAATTTTTTGAATTATAAAATTTATAAATATTGTTTATTATTTTATCAATATAAGATTCTTCATTTTCTGTTTTTAAATTTGAATCAAATATATTAATTTTTGTTTTATTTTTAATATAATCAATTTTATGAAATGAATTAGATTTATTCTCAATATTAATATATTTATAAGAAGGGCAAAAAATAATATAAACATTATCAATTATAATATCTAAAGGTTTTTCTCCAATTATATTCATTAATGAACATGTAATTTTTACGTTTTTAATTTTACCAAATTTTAACCAAATTGGAAAATTTTTTTCATTACAATAATCATTAAAAGTATCTGGTCTTATATTTAAATCATTTAAAGATATATTTCCATTTATAACTCCTATTTCCAATTGTTCTTTTGTAAAACCCCATAAATATTTATTTATATATGATTCAATAAATGGGTAAAGTTGATTTTTTATCATTTTATATAATTAAATTATAAACTAAAAAGAAAAAATAAATATATTATTTTTATATATATTTGATTATTTATAATTTAATAATTTTAATAATTATCTTTTCCCTTGAAAAATTTCAAATAAATATGAATTTATAAATAAAAATTAAAATTATATTTTATCATCTTTAATTAGAGTTTTTTCTGGAGGAATATCTTCAATATCAATATCTAAATTTAAAGGCAAATTATTAATATTATTTTTTATTTCATTATTCTTATTTATTTCATTTTTATTTTCTTTTTTAGCGCTTTTTTTATTTGAATTTGAAATGGCTTCTCTTTCAATATCTAAAAGTAAATCATCTATTTCCGATTTAAAATTATTTAATCCTGCTTTTTCTATTGCTTCCATTACATCTTTTACTGTAATTTTACTTTTGCCTTTACTTTTACAAATTTCATTGGCTCTAATATTAAAAAAATATATATTACAAATTTGATATATATAAAATAAATACACCTCCTATTCTACTAAAAGCTATTTTTGAATTTTTATTTATTAAAATATCTTCATCTAAACTATTTTTAATTATTTCAGCAACTACTGAAATTGGTAAATCAATTGGGCCTGACATTAAATATTAAAAATATATTTTTTTTAAAATATTTGAATTAATATATATAAGATAAAGCAATAAAAGGTAAATAAAAAAGATAGGAAAAATATTAAATTGAAAAATATAGATAAAGATATCATTATATTTTTTTAATTATAAATAAAATAAATGTGTAAAATAAAAAACACAAAAATAAAAATTATAATAAATAAAAATTATATAAATAGGATTATAAGAAATATTGATAATTAAAAATAAAAAAAAATTTTTTTATAATATAAAAATTTATAAAAGAATTTAAAATTTATAACTAAAATTAATCATATTTTTCTAAAAAGTATTTTTTTAATTTTTTTTTCTCTTTAAACAACTATAATTAGGAGAATAAGAAATAGAACTTGAATTACTCATTGAAATATCTTCTTCATTAATATTATTAATTTGACTAAAAGTATTATTTGAAGAAAAATGAAAATTACTTTTATTATTATTCAAAACACTTGAAACACTAGTTGGAAAAATATTATGTTCATTAGAAATTTGATTATTTTGATTTGAAATATTATAACAATTTTTATTATGAAATTTTTTTTTTTCTTTCTTTTCACTACTTAAAAAATTTTCAATATCATCATCTTCTTTTAATGAAATTTTGACTTTTGCAATTTTTTCAATTAAAAGATTATTGAAATTATTAGGATTAATATATCTTTCATTTTTACAATTATTTAAAATCCAGTTTAAAATTTCTTCATATGAATCTTTTCTTCCTTTATAATAACTTTCATTTAAATTCTTTGATGTTGTATTATAAAGTTTTGTTGCAATATTTAATATTTGTCTATGACAATCATTTGTTTCTTTACTTATTTTTTCCATTTAAAATTTCTATATAAAAAATTAAATTATATAAAAGAATATTTATACTCTAAAAATACAAAAAATATTTATTAAATATTATAATTCCATAAAAAGATATTTTTTAAAAAAATATATAAAAAAATTTTACATTAATCAATATCATTTATTGTTAATTTTCTCTTACCATTCATTTCTTCTAAAGTTTTAATAATTTTATTAAAAAAGAATTCATTAGCATTTCCAGTAATTTTTCTTAAGTTAATATGACTTAAAGGTCTTTTAATAGCATTTTTTACAATAGAAATATCATAATTATTATTATCATCTTCTTTAAATATTTCTAAATTAGGATATAAAAATTTTTTATTCATATCAATATTAAAGAAATTAATATTTATATTAATAATATTATTAATATTATTTTGTTTAAATCCTGTCATTGGTCTAAAAGAATTTGGATTTTTATTTATATTTGAATTTAAAATTCTATTATTTGTTGCTGTATAAGGTCTATTTGATCTAGCTCTAGGTTTTTTTGATGATAATATTCTTTTAAAATCATTTAAGTTTATATTTTGATTTTGTTCTTTTATATTTTGATTTACTTGTTTTAAATTTGGGAGATTTATATCAAAAGGATCTTTTTCTTTTTTTTCTTCTATTTTTTCTTTTACTAATTTTTTCTTTGGTTGAATTTTCTCTTCTGTTAATGAGATTTTTTTGATTTCTTCTTCTTTTTTTTCATCATTTATTATATTTATGTTATTTGAGTTGTTTGAGTTTATGTTTAATAATTCATTTTTATTTTCTATTTTTATATTTTCTTCTTCTTTTTTTGGCTCAATTTTTTTTTCTTTTGCTTCAATTATTGATTTTTTATTTTTTTCTCTTTGAAGTTCTAATAATTCTTCTTTAAAATCATTTGCAAAAACTTTAACTGATTTTTCTTGTTTATGATTATAATTCCCTATAATTTTATTTGCAAAAGGTAAACTTAATTTATTTTTATTGTGATTTATATTTGGATTAAAATTTAATTTTGAAATTTGGTTATTTCTTAAGAAATTTGAATTGTCATTTCCTTTTGGAGTATATGCATTATTATTTTCAATATTAATTTCTGTTTTAACTCTATTTTTAAAATCGATATTATCTCTAAATAATTGAGGAATATTTCTTCCATTTTTTACATTGATAATTTCTGGTTTCTTATTATTATTTAAATTTTCACTTTTATCTTCATTTATATTATCATTATTATTTTTAACTGATTTTTCCTTTTCTATTTCATTTTCCTTTTCTTTTTCTTTTTCTTTTTCCTTTTCTTTTTCTTTTTCTTTTTCATTATTATTTTTATCATTTTGATTATCCTTTTTATCCTTATCTCTCTCTTTTTTCTCATCAATAACTTTCTCTCCAATTTTCTTAATTTCCTCTTTATTCACAGTAATAATCCTATTTCCAACAGATGAAAAAGGTCTACTTTTAATTTCAACCTTATTCCTATTAGCTTCCTTAATCTTAACCATAATATCCTTAGGTATCATTCCCATAGCTTCTTTAGCACTAGGTCTCCTTTCAGGTTTCTTACTAAGTAACTTATCAATAAATAAAACCAAGTCACAAGAATATTGACTAGGAATAGGTTTAGGAGTTCCCTTAACAATATTATTTCCAAGAGTAATTAAATTATCACCAGAAAAAGGAGGATCTAACATACATAAATGATATAATGAACAACCAAAAGACCACATATCAACTTTATAATCATATGGTATTTGTTTTACTAATTCAGGACTTAAATATAATGGTGTTCCTACTCTTGTACAATGAAGTGCATTTATACTTGAAACTATTGTTGATACACCTAAATCACCTATTTTTACATGTTTGTCTTTTGTTATGAATAAATTTAAACATTTTATATCTCTATGAATTATATTGTGAGTGTGTAGATAGTGTAATCCATTTAGAATTTCTGATGCTATTCTCCATATGTCAAATTCATCGAAATATTTTTTATGACGTTTATAATGCTTTATTAAAGAAAATAAATCACCGTTTTCTGCATATTCCATTATAATATATAAGGTTTCTTGTTCTAGAAATGATGAATAGTATTTTATTATATTTGGGTGATTTACTTTTTTTAATATTGATACTTCACGATAACATTCTCTTTGCTGTTTTGGTTTTAAATGATTTAATTCCATTTTTTTCATAACGTATTCATTATCATCTAAATAAGAACGTACTGTATAAACTATTCCATATGAACCTTTTCCTAATTCTTTTAATATTTTGAAATCTGATAATTTCATTCCTACATTTTCATGATCTTTTTTTATATTATTATCATCCATTTTTATAATAATTAAAAATTCATGCTATATGAAAAATAAAAATTATTATACAACTCAATAAAAATTTAAATTAAATAATAAATTAATTAGATTAAATAATAAATAAGTAAAAAAAAATGAATAAAGATAATAAATTAAATTTAAACCAAGAAATAACCCTTTCACCAGAGGAAGAAAAAAGATACAGTCGTCAAATCCTCTTATCAGAAATGTCATTAGAATCACAATTAAAACTCAAAAAATCAAAAGTATTAATAATAGGAGCAGGAGGTTTAGGTTCACCATGTATAATGTACTTATCAGGAGCAGGAATAGGAACAATAGGAATAATAGATAACGACATAGTTGATGAATCAAACCTTCATCGTCAAATAATTCATAAATTACAAAATAAAGGTAAAAATAAAGCAGAATCAGCAAAAATTTTTATAGAAGAATTTAACCCAAATATAAAAGTAGAAATATACAAAGAAGATTTAAATCAAAAAAATGGAATATCAATATTTAAAAATTACGATATAATAATTGATTGTTGTGACAATCCAAAAACACGTTATATAATAAATGATATATGTGTAATATTAAATAAACCATTAATTTCAGGAGCAACAATTAGATGGGATGGTCAATTAAGTATTTATATATGTGATACAGAAGGAAATAAATTACCATGTTATCGTTGTTTAAATCCAAAAGCTCCTCTTATTGAAAATGTTAAAAAAGCTTCTCAAGTAGGAGTTATTGGAACTTTACCTGGAATTATTGGAACTATGGAAGCTAATGAATGTATTAAGTTTATTTGTGGGTTTAAGGAACAAATTTTGAAAAGGAAAATTGTTATTTTTGATGGATTTGATATGAGAATTAAGGTTGTTAAATGTAGAGATTCTGATAAAAATTGTATTGTATGTGGAAAGGAAAAAATCATTAATGAAAGGAATATTGAGAATTATGACTATGATATGTTTATAGCGGGGAAGTGAAATAAATGGGTTAGTTGTTTTTTGTATTTTTTATTTAAGGGATATGGGATTTTTTAAATAAAATCAAATCTATTTTTTATTTTATTATTATAAATTTTTATTTTATAAAATAAAGAACTATTATGTTGATTAAAAAATAATTTACAATTATTTAAGAAAGGAAATGTTATTTATCAATTAATTTTTAAAGGATGATTTATTTTTTCATTCAATATTAAATATAAGATTAAATAAGGAATACAAATTAAAAAATATATATTTAATTGTAATTATTTTTATTTCAAGGAAAAAAAAAAGACAATAAATTTTTTAAAATATAAAATCAAATTTATTCAAAAATTTTCAAAAAATAAAAATAGACTAAACATAAAAATAAAATATTTCAAAAGGATTTAAATATATCAGAAATTAAAGAATAATAATAAACAGGTTCATTTATTTATTAATACTTATTTAAAAATAATAAATAAATAATTTAAGAAAAGTCAAATGAACATATCTCAATTTGAAGAAGAGTTATTTAATAAAATGTATAAAAGTAAAACAGTTTTTAAGGAAGATAATGTTAATATAGAACAAATAATATTAGAATTTAAAGATAACAATGATTTTTTTATTCAACATGAATGTGAAAAATTAAAAACAAATAAAGTAATAATTATTTATGAAGAAGATGTACTTATTGTAGAAGGTAGTTCAATTATTAAAAAACAAAAAAATAATATTATTCAATCAAATGATTAATTTTTTAATATAGTTTAATTTGATTTATAATTATGTTTTTATGTTTTTATTTATATAATTTTAATAATTTTAAATCAAATTAGAAAATTATTTTAATTTTCAACTTTATATACTTATAAATAAGAATTTTTATATTTTAAATCTTTTTTTTAATAATTAGATTCATATTATTTAAAAAAATAAAATAAAAAAATAAAGTTACTTAAAAATTTAACAAAAGAAATAATTAATCAAATTAATAAAATTCATTTAATTAATTTAAAATAAAAATCAAATGTCTGATTCCTCAAATACAAAAATAAAAATATATTCAAAAGAACAAAAAATAAAAAAACCATCAAACAATTATAATAATAATATGGGAGGATTTACACCAATATATTTAAAACAAAATAAAACAAAAAATAAAAAGAAATTTGAAAAAAATCCATCACCCAAAAAACAAAATCAAACAACAAATAATACTCGAATTCATTCTAAAATAAAATTAAGTAAAATTAAAACTGCTTTATATAATAATAGAAGTACAACACCAAAACCAAAAAAAATAAGAGTTAAAGATGTAATTAATACTTCTCATTATAGTATTTATTCCAAAAATAAAGATTATTCAATAAGTGAAAGTCCACTTCCTGATATTACATTAAAAAGAAATAAAAGTAATAAAAGTTTTATTTCAAATAAAGACAATTCTTTTATTTATAGTAAAGAAAATAATATTCCTAAACAATTACAAATTATTGTTACTTTAAAAAAAAAAATTACTGAACAAAATAAATTAATTGAAGATAAAAGTATTGAAATTGAAAGTTTAAGAAAATCTAAAGATATAAGTAAATTAAATGAATTTAAAGTTGAAAATGATATTTTAAAATGTGAATTACAAAAAATGAAAAATATAATTGAGAATAATAAAGATTTAAAAGTAAATGCTTTTGATTTAAGTAATAATAATAAAATAAATGAAAAAGAAGAAATTATAAGTAAATTAAAAGAAGAAATTCAAAATATCAAAAAAAAATTAGATGAAATTAATAATAAATATATTAAAGAATTAAAAGAAAAAGAAAAATTAAAAAAAGAAAAAGAAGAATTAAAAAATAATAATAAAATATTTTCTGATAATCTTCTCACAAAAGAAAATGAATGTTTGGAAATATCAAAAATAGAAAAAAAAATAGATTTAGAAACAGATAGACAAATATCAGAAACAGTACAAGGAAAAGAAATAATAAAAGTATTTGAAAATATATTAGAAAATGGAAATGAATTTAATGAATATACAAATGATATAAAAGTAAATCATTTTTTCAATGAAATATTACAAATTGAATCTTCTCAATTTGAAATTGAAAATTTAAAAGGTAATATAATAGAAAATGGAATAAATAATGAAAATGTAATTGAAAATAATATTAATTTTGAGTTATTAGAAGATATAAAAGGAAATAAAAATAAAATTAAACATAAATACAAATATAAATTTAATGAATTAAAAAGAGAAATAAATAATTTTGAAATTTTAACAGAATATGATTATCTTTTAACTAATTTTATTTTTAAATCATTTTCCTTTATATCACATGAAGAATATAATGATATTCAAAAATTACTTTTATTAACTTATAAAGCTTTAAATTTAAGAAATAGAGACATTGAAAATCAATTTGATTCAAATGAAAATAATAAATCAATTATTTTTTTTCAAATATGTAAATTATTTAGAATAAATGATAATTCATTAATTGAAAGATTTATGCTTTCTTTATCTAAATCAAGTCAAGGATTTGATTTTGATAAATTAAAAGAGAATTTTATGAAAATATTTCAAAATAAAATTGAATTAAATAACAATTTGACTATAAAAAAATTTATTAAAGAATTAATTAATAAATGTGAAATATATGATTATCAAAAAAAAGGTATTATTCCTTATTATTATTTTACTCATATATTTCATGAAATTTGTATTAGAGAAAAAATTAAAAATAATGATAAAGATTTGAATGAATTAATTAGATTAATGAAAATTAGAAAAAATGATTCTAAAACTTTACATTCTTTATATAATTTAAATTATTTGAATTTAAAAGATATTAAAATTGAAGATGATGAACTTTTAATAAATTCAGAAGAAAAAAAAGAAGAAAATGAAGAAGAAAAAAAAGAAGAAAATAAATTAGAAGAAAAAAAAGAAGAAGAAGAAGAAAAAAAAGAAGAAGAAAAAAAAGAAGAAGAAAAAAAAGAAGAAGATGAAATTAAAGAATTAAAAGAAGAAAAAAAAGAAGATGAAAATGAAATAGAAGAAATCCTAGAAGAAAATCCATTAAATAAAAATAGAAATAATAAAAATGATAATAATATAATAATAAATGGAAATAACAATATTAAATCAAATGATGAAGAATTTGATGTTCATAATTCATTTGAAAATGGAGCAGAAATTCCACATGAAGTAAAAATTGAAAATCAAAATGAAATAAATAAAGAAATAACAAATGAATTTTTAGATAATGTTTTTATTGAAGTATGTGAAAGATATAAAAAAAGAAAATCTTCAAGTCATTCTTCTCAAAGTGAAAAAAAACAAAAACCAAAAAATGTATTATAAATAATAAACCAAAAAAAAAATATAATTTAATATTAATATAAATGTGAATATTTTTTTTAGAAAAAAAAAAAAAGAAATAATTAAAAACATAAAAAAGCAAAAAAAAAACAAAAAATTAAAAAATTTAAAAAAAAAATGGAAATTGACATATTAAATGATTTATTAAATAGAACTATATCAAATTTATTTACAAACAAAGAAAAACATTTATCTTATTTTTCTGCAGAAGATGATGAATATTTATCAGATGATATGAAAGTAAAAAATGAAAAAGATTTATCTCATACTCAAGTTTTTGAACATGGAACATTTGAAAATATTATAGGAAAAAATCATCATCAACATCAAATAATGAATCCAATAATTGAAGAAAAAAAAGAATTAAAAGAACAAAATATTACTCCAGAAATATGGAGAAATACAATTGGAAAAAAAAAATTTGAAAATTCAATGCATCGATTAAATATTGATGAGAAAAAAATTAAAAATTTACAATTATCAAATTTATCTTTAGATGCATTACAAAAAGAAAAAGCAAAAGTTAAAAATGAATTAAAAAAATATGATTCTGATTTTAATGAAATATTCAATTATTTACCAACAAAACAAGATAAAGAAATAATGAAACCTTTATATATTTATTATAAAAGTATAAAAAATGCAATTGAAAAAAAAGAAGGAAATAATGATGGAAATTCTGTTATGAATAATCCTCGTTATAGTCAAATTACTTATTCTGTTGTTTCTAATAATTCTGATACTGGAAATATTAAAAATAATAATAATTATCATCAACATTTAAATAATCAAAATAATAATCAAAAAAATAATTTTAATTATCATAAAAAAGCTAATAGTTCTTCTATACAAAATAAAAATGAAATTCAAGATGTTGTTAAAGAAAAAAAAAGATCTTTAAGTAAAGATGAAATTAATGCTTTGGAAAGAGAATATAAAGATATTAAAAAAGAACAAAAAGATTTAAAAGATATGTTAAGAAATTATCAAAATGAATTTCAAAAAAGTAATAATAGAAAAGTTAAGTTTCTTAAAGATATTACTCCAGTTGAAAGAGAATATCAAAAATATAAATCAAATAGACAAAGATTAAATGATATTATGGAAATTATTGAATCAAATAAAAAAAAATAAGAATTAAATAATATTATTTTTTTATGATATATATTTTAAAAAAAATCGTTTTTTTTTAATTTTTATTTATTTTTTTTCATCTCCATTAAATTTTTAACTTTTTCTTCTAAAGTTCTAAATTTAATATTATAATCTTCTCTTTCTTTCCTTTGTTCTTTTTTAATTTTTTCTAATTCTTTATTAGTCATTTCAAAATCTTTTAAAGTTTGATAATTAGTATTATTAGTAAAATACAAATCATCATTTTCTTTTTCATCATCTTTACTATTTTTAATTTTACTTTTAACTTCCTTTAACCTAGTAGCAAAATTCATTAAATTTTTTTTTTTTTTCCTCTTTCCCATAATTTCCAATTCCATATTATCATAAGTTAAATAACTATCAATATACTTACAAGTCAAATTAACATTATCAATTTGAAAAGAAGATGAATAATCAATTCCATAATTTAAATTATTTCTCAAATGATAACCCCAAAGTAAAATTTGACCACCTGTTTCAATATGAGGATCACATGGATTAGCACATAATAAAATAATAATACTAGTTCCACATGAAATAACAGTATCATATAAATTTTGCATAAAAAAAGTTAAAGGATCTTCAGGTTGAATTTTTCTACTTAATTGAATTGAAATATTTGATAAATCTTCATATGAGTTTTGTGTTTCTCTATAAATTTTTGGTGTTGGTGCTTTTGGTAAATTAAATGCATAATGTGAATCATTCATTTCTATAAAAGTAAATTTTGATATTTCTTGAATATCATTTAATTCTTTTAAATTATTCAAATTATTATTTTTTTCTAAAAATTTCAAATCACCAGTATTATTTTGATATAAAGTAAATGTAATTGCTAAATGTGATTTTCTAATTAAATCCTTAATACGATATTTATCACATAATTTATATCTCATTTCATTAATTTTTTCAATTATAGAATTAAAATTCATTATTCCAAAAATTATTGTTTCTTCAAATAATGTATCTCTAAATTCTAAATAAAATTGTTGTACTGTTAATGTTACAACATATGATGCTGCAATACCATAAAAACATTTCATTCCTTCTTGAGATAAATTCATATAATTTAATAATGTATTCATTGTATATGATAAAATTCCTTTTTTTTTATGATAACCTATTAAAGTATGTGTTTTACCACTTTTTTTAGGTCCCATTATAAACATACATGAATTAAATCCATTAAACATTTTTTTTACTTTAGATTCTACTATTTGTTTATATAAATCTGATATTTCGTCTTGTTCTGAAAATACTGAATCATATTCAAAGACACTTGAATTATTTTTTAATTTTGTTTTATGAATACTATCTAAGTCTTTTCCTGTTTTAATATTGTTCATTATGAATTTTCCTCTTAATGGTGTTTTTGATATTATTATTTTATTTGATTTATAAGTTGATGTGAATGTGTAATATAAATATTGAGGTATTATTTTTTTTTTTCTTTTTATTTCTTTTAATTCTTCATCATTTCCATTGTTTAATATTTTTTTTTCAGAAAATTTTTTTTCACGATTTAATGTTTGAGAACGTGGTCTTTGTTCTGGTGGTCTAAAACCTTTTGTATATGTGAAATTTCTATTGTCAACCCATTGTTTTAAAAGTAGTTTTTCTCTTCTTCTTAAATTAAAATCATTATATTTTGATGGTAGAACTGAATATCCTCTTAATCTAACAAATACTTCAACAACATCATTTTTACTTTTAAATGGAAAATCCTTAGTTAATGTTATTGGTTGCATTTGATTATCCATTTTATTTTATTTATTTATTTATTAATAAAATATATAACGATTTTTTTATACAAATATCTCCTTAAATATTAAAACCATAAAATAAAAAAAAATTAAACCAAAAAAACTTTAAAAAACATAAAAAAAAACATTAATAAAAATAAACTAAATATGGAAGACTATGCTCAATTAGGAGTTCCAATAGAACTATTAATAAAAATAAAACCTGAGCCTCAGCAAAGAACAGACTTAAAAATATTTGAACAAAAAATATCTCTTCTAGATCAATATGACAGAGCAATAGAAGACTTTGCAACAAATGGTGCAATATTAGAAACTGCTGATGCAATTAGAACTACATTTAGTAGTACAGTTGGAAAATATATTAATTTTGTTGTTCATGGTGTTAATTTAACTTTATTTACTTTTGGTGCTAAATCAAGTGGAAAAACATTTTGTTTACAAGGAAATCAAAATGAAAGTGGTTTATTAGGTTTAATTGTAGAAACTCTATTTGGTAATTTAGAAAGTAAAAGAGCACAACTTCTTGATGAAATGCAAAGGATAAATGCTCCTGAAGCAGAAATGACTTCATTTGCTTATAATGTTAGAATGAAATATGTTGAAATAAGAGATGAAGGGATTGTTGATTTAATACAAAAATATAATACAATGAAACAACCTTGTCAATTAATGTATACTGAAAATGATGGTTATGTTATTAATGGTGCTGCTTTTGTTACTTTAAATAATTCTTTAGCTTTTCCTGATATTTTAGCAGAAGGAGAAAAATTTAAAGCTCCTTATGAATATAATAAAGTTACTAAAAATTCTACTGTGTTAATTATTGAGGTTATACAAACTTTAAATAATAAAACTACAGGAGATAATAAAGTTATTACTTCTAAAATTGTTATTTTTGATTTACCATCTGCTGATATTTTAAGTGAACATTTTAGAAATTTAAGTAATTCAATGGAATATAGAGGAATTTATGCTTTTCAAAATATGATTGGTGACTTAGCTAAAACACATAATAATGCAATTCCTACAATATATGAAAATAGTGTCTTAACAAAATTAATGAAAGAATATATAGGTGGAAATTCATTAGTAATGGGAATTTTTACTTTACAAAATAATAATTTTACAATTTCACAAATTACATTTAAAATGATGAAATTATGTTCTCATATTTTAAATTATCCAATATTAAATGATGCAAATGCAATTGGATTACTAAAAAAATTCCGTACTGATATAGCATATTATAGTAAATTTAAAGGGAATAATCCAGGATACGATATGAGACCTCCTATAATAAATCCAGGGCAAAATGAAATGACATTTCAAAATAGTCAAATACCAAATCAAGGTGATATAAATGCTTTACAAGCAAGGAATAATTTCTTAGAAAAAGAAAATCAAAGATTAGATGATTTATTAAAGGAATCTGATATGGAAAAAGCAAATTTAATTCAATCAATTTCAAATATGAAAAATACTGTTCCTCAAGGAACTGATTTTAATCCTGTTAATCAAATGGGAGCAATGCCTCCTTTCATGGGAGATAAATATGATGTTACTAATAAATTATTACATATTGAAAGTGATATTAATGAAACTAATTTAATTAAGGATCATGTTAATAAATTAAATGAAAGATTTAATACTCTTGAACAAGAAAGAAAAGATCTTGCTGAAGAAGTTGAAAGATTAAGACAAGATAATTTAAATTTAACAAATGAAATTAATCGAATTCAAAATGAAGCAAATTCAAATAAGACAAATTCAGATAATGAATTATTTAATTTGAAAGAATTATTAAATTCAACAAAAAATGAATTAGATTATATGAGAAGTGAAGCTGAAAAATATAGAAAAATTCAAGCTGATTTATTATTAGAAATTGATGAAAGAGAAGTACAATATAAAAAACAATTAGAAGATAAAGAAAGAGAAATAGAAATGAAAATGATTGATCAAAATCAAGCAGAAAAAAGAAGATTAGAATCAGAAATGAGAGAAGCAACAAGAAAATTAGAACATTATGGAGAAGAAAATAATGACTTAAATAAAATAATAGAACAATTAAAAGCAGAAAATAGAAAATTAACATTACAAATAAAAGAAATGAGAAGTTCAGTTTTAGATAAAATAAATAAAGAAGATAATGGTGAAGATGAAGAAAATCCATCAAGTAAATTAAAATTAATGAGAATGTATAATGATAGAGAAAATGAATTAAAAGATAAATATGAAGTTGAAAAAGCACAAAATGAAAATTTAAGAGAAAAATTAAAAAAAATGAGAACTTATGCAAGAAAAGCAAGAAATATTGCATTAGATTATTATCCTCCAAATGAAGAATTACCTGAAATGTTAACAAAAGATTTAAATGCATTTTTTGAAGACTCTGAAAATGAAAGTGTTATTCAATTTTTAGAATTTGAAATAAGATCATTAAGAGAAAGAAATAAAAAATTAGAATATGAAAATAATAGATTAAAAACAGAATATAATATAAATCCAAATCAAATTCCTAGTTTTAATAATAGTAATAGTAGATTAAGTCAAACTCAAAAAATTAATAATCCTAATTCTAATATTTTTCCTCCACCGAATGTTCCTACTGATATTAATAATTTATCTGATAGAGAAATCCAAAAAAAAATTTTAGAAGAAATTGCTAAATTAAAAAGTTCACCTCAAAGTGGAATTATTGAATCACAAAATAATCAAAATATTTTAAATAGTCAACAAATTTTAGAATTGAATAATTTAAGAAATGAAAATATAAAATTAAATGATGAAAATAAAAGATTGAAAACTATTATAAATGATACTACTGTTAATGATATTCAAAATACAAATGATTCTGATAATCCAAAAGCAATGAAAATGAAAATTAATTTCTTAGAGAAAACTATTGAACAATTAGAAAAAGAAAGAAGTGAATTAAATATGAGATGTACTATGGCTGAAGAACAATTAAAGAACTTCCAAGAAATGTTTAATACTACTACTCAAGGTTATCAAAAGAAGATTTTGGAATTAAATAAAAGATTAGAAGCTGCTAATTTGAGATTAAATCAAGAATATATTAATTCAAATTTAGATTAAATATATTTATTTTTTATATTTTTTTATAATTCTTTATAAAATATATATTTTTTTTAATAAAATAAATAAAAAATATTAAAATGAAAATATACTATAAAATGTTTTAATCAATAAATTTTTATTTAAATAATCCAATAGTGGGGATTGGGGATTGGGGATTGGGGATTGGGGATTGGGGATTGGGGATTGGG
>JAJJLH010000310.1:0-24367 GCA_023806865.1 Isotricha sp. YL-2021a
AATAATAAAAAAACTTATATTTTAAATGATAATTTTGTTTAATAGTCTAATAAAAAAATCAATTTGAAGTAATTTTATAAACAATATTGATTTATTCAATTTATGTACAACTTTTTTCTATATTTCAATGCTAAAATATGTTTTAATTTATTTATAAATTTTATTTTTGTCATTGTTTAATATTTTATTTTTTAATTTATTTTATTAGGTAAAAATTATAATTAAAAAAAAACAATTATCTAATTGAATATATGAATTTATATGAAAAATAAAATATCTAATAAAAATTTAAATTAAAGTTAAATTAATTAAAAATATTGATTAATTATTTAAATTATGGAACAAATAAAAAATAACCAAAATCCAAAATCTACAAATTATAAAATCCAATATTATGACTCAATAATAAGATTCAGAACATTAAATAGAAATCACAACTTTATATTCATCAAAAATAAAAATTCAATTCTTGTTTTAGAACCAATAAAACTTGTTCATATATATTCCTTTTATCATAATGAATTAATAATTGATTTTATAGTATCTCCTAAAGATTCATCATTAATATTATGTACTCAATCATGTATAGAAATATATAAATTAACTTGTTCAAATGTTTCTGATTATGATTTAAAAATTAAATTTGCTTTAGAAAAATCAGTAAATGTAGAAAATATTCAAGAATTATCTGTTTCAACTTTAGGTGACGTAATTGCAACTATTAATAAACATAGAGTTATTAAATTATTTGATATGAATTTAAATATGATTAAAGCTTTAGATTTAGAAATTAAATTTTATCCAAAAGAAAAAGAACTTTTTCCTTTAGAATTCTTTTTAATTACATATGATACAAAAAATATTTTAATGTGTAAATATAATAATGATAAATTATCTTTAATTTATAAATGTAGAAATTCATTTGATGAAAATTCAAATGAATATAAAGAATCAATTATATCATTAAGAGAAGATATTGTTTTAATGAAAGAATATCAAAAAAGTTTATCAATGTATATTGATTATCAAGATTGTTCAATTTATTTTGTAACAACAACAGGATTAAATTTTTTAATTTTGAGAAAAGTTTTTGAATTAAATGAAGAAACATATGATTTAATTCCTAATTTAATAATTTTACTTTATATTAATTTATCTAATCAAACTGAAATAAGTGATTTTCCATATCTTTCATTTAGTTTAATTTATGATAATGAAAATCCTATTTTTAAAAATGATAATCCTGAAAAAATTGAAGGATTTCAATCTGGAATTATTTCAATGGATAAATGGAATGAAACTAAAAATAAAAATACTTTAAGTAAAGATGAATTTAATACTTTTTTAAATTATAATGAATATAATTTAAAAACAATTTCATCAGATTATATTATTTTTAATTTTCAAGAAAATGTAATTTTATATCAAATTAATGGATTACAATCATTACCTTTTAATAATCCTTCATTAGATAAAATTATTAAATTACAACTTGATGAAAATTATAATTCTTCTTTTACTTTATTAAAAGTTACAAAAACTTTTGATAGGAAATATTCTGCTTTTTTTATGGATAAATATATGAATATAAGAAAATTTATTGTTAAAGGAGAAAAAAGTTATAATGGATATAATTTTAATGAACCATTAAATAATGATTCAATAATTTATTTAAGTGAGTCTAAGAAAGCTTATACTTTATATAAAAATATTATAAGTGCTGAATATAATATTAAAAATAGAAAAACTTTTATTTTACAACATTTTAATTATGATTCATTAATTATTATTATTAATTCAAAATTAGAATTTTCAAAAACTATTATTTTTGAAAATTGTATTATTAATAATATTCATTGGATTAAAAATTCAGATTTTATATTATTTACATATGAATTTAAAGGAAATCAAATGATTGGAATTATAAATATTTATTCAAAAAAATTTGATAAAAAATTAAATTTTATTTCTAATTCAATATTAAAAAAAGATTTTATATTAATAGATTTAATTCAATTTTTTGGTGAAAAAGTTCCAAAAATAAAAAATATTTTTTTAGATTCTCAAATTTATGCAAATATAACAGTTGCTCATAAATTAAGAACAAAAGAAAATATTGAAACAGGTTTACTAATTAAAACTGATTATTCATTAATGGATTGTTCATTAAAAATAATAAATGAAGAAAAAGGTGAAAATGAATATAAAAGTGAATTTAATTTAAATTGGAAAATATTATATGAAAGAATTGAAAGAGATGAAAAAAAATGGATTGAACAAGAATTTATTTTTTTTGAAAATAAAATTTATTTTTTCCATTCTGATGATAAAACAAATTTAGTAAGTATTAATAGTTTAGATAAAGATGGAATTATAAAAACACTTTTTCAAACTGTAATTTTTCAAAAATTATTATTTAAAAAAATATATTTTAATAATTATATAATTTTCATTACTAGTAATTATATTAATTCATATGATGTTTTGAATAGAATGTTTTATAGAATAAGAAATGATTATATACAAGATGATGGAAATGGAAATTTAGAAAAAGATTCAGTTATTGATTTAATTCAATGTGGAATTTATGTTATGTTAATTTTAATTTCATCTAAAAATATTAGATTAATTAGAATTCCAAGAAATAAAAATTCAAATGAATCATTTTTATTTGAATTTAAACATTTTTTTAATGTTTCAAATTCATTCTCAAAATTAAGTTTAGAAAATGATATGATTATATTTAATGAATCTCAAATTGAACATTTATCTTTTGTAAGTAAAATAAACCAAAAATTATTATTTAATTCAACTCAACAAGAATTAATTTTATTAAATGCAAATTCAAATTCAATTTTTGATAATGAGACATTTTTAGATTATTTTCTTACAGATAATGAAAATATAATAAAAATGATATTAAATATTTTTTGTAATCTATATAATAAATACAAAATCAATTTTACAAATATATATAAAAATTCAAAATTAATTCCAAATTTCCTTGAAGTAAATTCCTTTGAGTATATTAAAAAAATTGTTTTTGAAAATGATTATAATTCTCTAAGTGGAGTAAAACATAATGATGAAGTTTTTACAGATAAAAATAAAAATCCTCTTTTATTTTCACCATTACAATTCAAATCAGAATTAGATAATCAAAATGAAAATCCAATTAAAATTTGGTGTTCAGAATCATCAAATTTAAATCATATGAAATACACATATGATTTAATTTCAAATGAAAATACAAGAAATATTGATAATTTTACAAAATATTTTATGTTAAAAGTATCAATGAAAAAAAAAGAATTTGAAAATGGAACTTTTAAATTATCTTCAGCAGATTTATGTTGGATATATTTAATAAATAATCAACAAGATATTTTAAATTTTATTTGTAGTAATAAAATTCAAAATATAAATTGGAAAACAATGACATTATTTAATGTACCAATGTGGATTAAAAGTGATATTAAATTAAAAGAATTATTAGAAAATGTTGCTAGAAATGAATATAAAAGAGTTGTTAGAGAAGATGCTCAAAAAAATGAAAATAAAACTCAAGAAAAAAATCATACTGAACATATTGCTTTATATTTATATCTTGCAGATAAACAAAATTTAATTTTAGATTATTATGATAGAGAACCACAAAATGAGAAAATAAAAAAATTTGTAATGAGAGATTTTTCAAATAAAAAAAATAGAAAAATTGCAAAAGAAAATGCAGATACATTAATGAATAAAAAAAAATATATTTATGCTGCATATTTTTATTTACTTGCTGATGATATTAGATCTGCTTTAGATATGACTTTAGAAAAAATGAAAGATATAAATTTAACAATTTGTCTTCTTAGATTAGTAAATTCTAAATATGGAAATGATAATTGGAAAAAATTTTATTCTCTTGATAAATTATATCAAGATTTTTTTATTAATTTTGGAACTGTTATTAGAGATCCTTATTTAGTTACTTATGGTTATTTAGGACAAGAAAAAATTGATTTAGCATTAGAATATATTTTAAATTATGATAATGAGTATTTTTTTAATAATATTAAAGAAATTTCTGATAATTTTGATGATTATAAATCTCATTTAGATATTATTCAAAGTATTTTTGGATTAAATGTTTTTGATTATAAAATATTATTATTTGCTAAAAGTTTAGAAAAAGTTTATTTAATAAAATATGAAGAATCACAAAATAAAATTCAAAATGTTGAAAATACAAATTTTGAAGATATGTGGGATATGGATAATATGAATGGAAATGAAGAAGAAGAAGAAGAAGAAACAAATGTTAAATCTAATACTCAAAATAGTAATAGTAATATTAATAATGATAATTCAATAAAATTAAAAAAAGTTGATATAAATTATAATAATTTAATTGAATTATGTTTAATTAATGCTGCAAAAAGAGGAGCAATTTTTGCTCCTTTATTAGGTTTATATAAACAAAAACATAATAATTCATATCAACAATTAATTCCAAATATAAAAGAAATGTTGAAAAGTTTAATATGTGATAGAGTTGTTTTAGATACTTTATATTCTTTTCAAAAAAATGAAGTTGATAAATATTTTTCTATAATTGATAATTTATTTGGTTATATGGAACAACATGGAATATTAAATAAAAGTAAATTTTATCAACAAGTTAATTATGAATATATTTTATTAGATGAATATCAAAATGCACAAATAAGTTCTACTAAAAGTAATTCTATTAGAGAAACTTTAATTAGTTTAACTAATTTTACTGAGAGATTAATGAATAAGAATTTATATGTTTTGATTAATTTTAATTTTTTTGAAAATATTAATTTAAGAAAAATAAATAAAATTTTAGATAAATTAGTTCAAATTCATTATTTTATTGTTCAAATAATTCTACATTTTATATCTTTAGATGTTGGGTCAAAGTCTTCAGAAAAGGAAAATGAAAATAATAATATTGAAGAAGCAGAAATGAAACTATATATTTTTAGAATAATATTCATGATGTATATTTATTTAGTTTTTGTTTCCAAAATTATTTTAAAATATTATCATATAACTGAAATTTATCAAATTTTACAAGTTTTTATTATTGATTATCAAAATATTAAAAAAATGACTTTTCAAAAAGCATTAGATAATTTAGATAATATTAATGGATATATTGCTCAAATTAAAGCGAGAATTACTAAAGAAATTAAAGGAGATAAAAAATTAAAAAGAGATGATGGAATTTCATTTTATATTCAATTTCTTAATTTAGGAGTTATTAATCAATTTTATAAATTATTAGAAAAACATAAAATAATTTATAAAATTTCCCTTTCTGAATTAATAGGTTCGCCGATTGAAAAAAATAAAGATTTACACTTCGATGAAGAATTTAAATTTGCACAATATTTATCATCTTTAATGAGTAATTACATATCTAATTTTGAATCAAATTTAGAAACATATATTAAAATTTATATGAAATCAAATTTAATTTATAAAATCCATGATGAATTAAAAACAATATATGCAAAAAAAGATTTAAATAATACATATGATAAATTTAAAGTAATAGATATTCAATTAACTTTCCCTAATCCAGAAAAATTAGCAATATTTGAGCATTTATTTAAATTGAATAATATAATAGTCAAATTTATTAGTTTTCTTTGTAAAAGAATAAAATATGAAAGAAAACAATTTGATACAAATGATAATAATGATGATGATGTAATAATAAATACTTCACTTGAGGAAAATGAAAATGAAAATTATATGCCAGAAAGTTCATATACTAAAGCAAGTATAAATATTGTTAATGAAGTATTTGCAAATGGATATGAAATTGCTAAATTTAATGAAAATGTAATAATTCAAGATTTTTGTATTAACAAATGTGATATAAGTAATATTGCAGTATCAATATTATCATCAGGTCATAGGAGAATAAATTTATTAAATAGTTTATTAGTAAGATCAAGAAGTGATAATTTTTATAATTTAACAGAAAATAATCCTGATAATTGGGATGAAGTATATAAAAAAAGTTTTAATCACAATTATTCAAATTTAGCAGAAAATTTATTAAAAAACAATTATAATGAATTAATATCAATAATAACTCATGAAATAACTGAACCAAGAAAAAAATTAGTACAATTCCCATTATCAACTTCATTACCTCCAGAAATTTTTAATGAAATACCAAGTTCAAACTATTTAGAAGATATATCATTAAATGATTTCAACACATCAAATTATTGTAAAGTAATAGAATCTCATCCTCAATTGCCTTTATATTTAACATCAACAGAAAAGGGAATTTTATCTCTTTGGTCATTTGATTCAAATAATACAAAATCAATTGATGAATTCATAATAGAAAAAAGAGATTCAAAATCAACACATAATATATCAAGAATAAAATTTTCTCCTTATGGAAATGAATTTATTGCAGTTGATCAAGAAGGTAATATTTACAATTGGGGATTTGAACATTATAAATGTGCTAAATTACCTAAAAATATTATTTTAAAAAATGATTTTATACCAACTAAAGATATTTGCTATCTTAATAATACTGGAATTATTGCAGCTACAACTAATAAAAAAGATCATAGACATAAAACAATTTTATATGATTTTTTACTCCCTTCTAAACAAAGTAAAATTAATGAAGTTTATATTGGAGGAAATATTATTTTACCTATATCAAGTGATGCTAGTTTTATTGTTGTTAATGATAAACCTGGTATGATTTCTTTTGTTGATGTTAGAAAAAGAAATGAAATTTTAAAAGATTTTCTAGCTCATGATGAAGAAATTAAAAGCATTAAATTAAGTGAAAGAGAAAATTTTCTTGTTACTTATGGGAAAGATAATTTTGTTAAAATTTGGGATTTAACTAATAAAACTAATCCTTTGTTAATTGAAAAAATTCAACCTTTTAGTAAATCAGATAGTAAAAATCATATTAAATTAGAAATTTCAAATGGATTTTTATTTGTTTCAAAAGATAATTGTATTAAATTATTGAGAAATAATATTATTTAATTTTTAAATTATACGTTTTAACTTGTTTGGTTTGAAATTATAAAAATAATTATTTTTTATAAATAATAGTTTATATTTCAATTTACTATTTTTATAATAAAATTAATAAAAATAAATATAAAATAAAAAAATTATTTTTAATTAAATTTCCTTTTGCTAAAAAAATCGGAGTCCCAGAAACAGTAGCTTGAATTTTTTTTCCAATAGAATTTTTATTTCCTAAATAATTAATCATAGTAGTATTAAAATCTAATTCAAATGAAACTGATTCAATAGAATCTTTTTCTCCATCTTCACATTTTAACCACAAAGCATAAACATAATTATAAAATTCTTCTTCATTTTCCCTAACAAAATAAGCACTTAAAACAATCCCATAAACATAATTTGGAATTTTTTTTCTCAATTCCTCAGTTTTTTTTTTTTCAAATCTCAATTTTTCAATATTAATTTTCCCTAAAGTTAATCTTGCTTTAGTAGAATTTTTCATATTAGCATTATCTAAAATTTGACTAGGAACATTATCATAATCTCCCATTTTACTATAAATATTATGTAAATTTTTATCAATAACACTTTCAAAATGAACTTGTCTAATATCATTTTCCATACAATAAAAAGGTAATTTTAACATAAAATTTTGTCTAGTAATTTCATTACCAATTAAATCATCAATAGAAATACTAGCAACTCCTGTAGCACTATTAACAAATAATTTTTTAGGATAAGTGATTCCATCAAATTGAAATTGATTTAAATAATATTCTAAATTTTTTTTAGCAGTAATAAATTTATTAATAAGAGAATCACTTCCAATTTTATATAAAATTTCTTTAGTTTGAATATCAGTTATATTTTCATGTGGATATTCATGAAAGGAAACACAATCAAAATATGCTCCTCCTAAATGAGGATATTCTTTTGTAATTTTACCTTCTTCTGGTTCATCAGTTTTTTTTAATATCCATTGAAAAAAATAAGGTTGAGTAATACCACCAATTGAAACAAAAGCATCTTTATCAATAAATTTAATTACTTCATATGATATTCTTAATAATCTTATAAATTGATATATTGTACCATGCCAATTTATTAATTCGCTTTTTAAAGGAGGTCGATTTTCCCAATTTTTAATATAATTTAAATTCCTTGTAAAATCTGGTTCATTCCAAATTTCCCATATTTTAATATAATATTGGTATTTATTTACTGTTTGATAAACGTGATTTGCCCAATAATTTTGTGGGTTAATTTTTTTAATATTATCTTCTATTATAAAAATATCTGTATATAAATTATTTGGTGGATATCTTTTATTGTCTGTTTGATGTGATGAATGATTTTTTGATGGTGTTGTTATATATCCTATTAAATCTATTTGACCTAAATTTGATGCATAGTTTAAATTTTGAATTTCACTATCATATCCTTTTTTTAATAATAATTCTTCAGAAAATTCTTTTCTTTGGGATTTTAAACCTGCTTTATATGCTAGTTTTGTTATTTTTTGAGTGTCCCAATTATCTTCTGCTGTGTTTGTGTTTGCACCCATTAAAAATTTTAATTTGTCTATGTTTGGAATTTCTTTATATGCTCCATATAAAAAATCTCCTTCTTGATTTAAAATTTTTTTATTATAGGATGATTGTATTTGTATAAAAAATATTAGGAATAAAATATACATTTTTTTTTTCCTTTTTATTTTTAGAAAATAAATTTTTTTTGAAATATTAATTATATTTAAATTTAAAAAAAAAATATAAATAAAATTTTTGTAAAACATATAAAGTTTTCAAATAAAAAAAAGAAAAATAATGATTAAAAAAAAATTATTTTAGTAAAAAGGCCAATTTTTGAATAAATTAAACTAAGTAAAAAAACATTAATGAAATTAAAAATTTATATATACTAATGAAAAAAAATTATAATCAAATGATTATATTTTAGATAAAAAAGATAGATATAAAACAATTGTTTATACACTTATAATCTATTTTATACCAATTTTTTAACATAAAATCATTTATTTTTAAGGAGTTAACCAAAGTTAATATTAAAAATGATTTATTAAATATATTTTTCAATATATTTATTTTTTTGAAAATAAATAACTAATTTTCGATTCTTTAAATAGAATTAAATAAAATATAAATTAAATATTTAAATTAAGTTTTTCTTTTCTTATTTTTTGTTTTTTATTACCTAGAATTTGATGTTTCAAATTTTTTACTAGAAAATTTGTATCATTAAATTTTGGATTTGTCATTAATGCACTATTTGTTTTTTTAATTCTATTCTTATATAGTATTTTTGATAGATTTATTTGAGAAGTTAATTTTTTTTTTTTATTTTGAACATTAATAACTTCAGTATTTAAATAATTATTTTTATTTCTTATATTTAAAATTGGGGAATGATAATTTTCAGTTTTTCTTCTTTGAATTATATTTCCTATATTTTTTTTATTTTTATTAAATCTAAATATTTTATTTTTATTTAAATTCATTAAATTATTTTTAGGTAATATTTTTTTTGTATTATCATTAATTTGAGTTTCATTTTTATTATTATGATTGTTGATTAGATTATTATTTTGAGATTTTATAAATTTTTTTTTTTTATTATTTTCATTTTCATCTTTCATATATAAATTATCAATTTTTTTACTAGTAATACTTTGATGAGATTTAATTGCTGCTTTATTAAAAACATTATTTCTTTTATTATTTCTATAATAATTAGGAAGATACTTATTTATATTAAAAACAGGATTACTATTTTTATAATTACTTTTACTAGTTTTATTAAAAGAATTTTCCATAGTATAAACTGAAGTTGAAGTAAATTTTTCTGATAAATTTAATGAATTTTGATGATTTGAATATGAATTTACATTTGAAAAATTATCAATGTTTTGTATTTGTTCAGAATTAAATTTATATCCATTATAATATTTTTTTTTTCCTTTATTTTTTTTTATATCAGTACCATATAATTCAAAATTAGTTGGATTTCTATATGATACTATATTATTTTTTTTAATTTTTGAATATTTTATAATTGCATTTGTTATTGATCTATATTTTGAATTTTCTTTATTTTCTGAAAGTTCTAAATAATAATTTTTTCTTAATGCAGATTGATCTATAAAAGATTTTTTATTTTTCTTGAATGAATCATTTGAATATTTTTTATTTTTTTGTTTATTTTCAATTATATAATTATCTGAATATTCATTATTAGTCATGATATAATTATATGAAGGATTATTTGTTTCTCTAATATTATTAGTTATTTGAGAATTAAAATTTTCATTTTCTGAATTTGAATTAAATTGAATAAATTTTTCTAAATTTTTTATTAAATTTTCTTTATTAAAAGTTTTATTATCTTTATTATGAACTTCATATATATGATTTTTTCTTTTTATTTTATTATAATTTATATTAATTTTCAAAGTCTTTGCTTTTGAAATAATTCCTTTTTTATATTTGTAATTTTTATTTATTCCTTTAATTAAACTATTATTTTTAGATTCATTTAATAAATCTGAATTAGTTACTCTATCAGTATAATGTCCAGCTCCAAAATCATTAGGAATAATAATTTCTTCCATAAACAATTCAGGATGAATTTTTTTAAAATAATCCTTTCCTTCTAAATAAAAAGGATGTTTTTTAATTTCTGAAATTTTAATTCTTTTATTATAATCTTTAACTAAAATACTTTTAATTAAACTTTTAGAATTTTTTGATAAAAAATCTGGATATTGAATATTACATTGTTCAATTTTTTGAAATAAAATTGAATTATTTTCATCTTCAAATGGTAAAAAACCACATAACATACCATATAAAATAATTCCAGTACTCCATATATCAATAAAAAATCCATTATATCTTTTTCCACATACCATTTCAGGAGAAGCATAACAAGGACTTCCACAAGGAGTTTTTAATAAATTTTGTTCATTGAAAAAATTAGATAAACCAAAATCAATTATTTTTAATATATTACCTTTTCCAATTAATAAATTTTCTGGTTTTAAATCTCTATGAACTATTCCATTTGAATGCATATATTCTAAACCATTTATTAATTGATAATAATAATAACTTGCTTCTTTTTCTGATAATTTTTTATTTTGGATTATTTGATTGTATAATTCACCATGATTACAATATTCCATTATTAAAAAATAGTTATTTTTATTTTCTTTTATTTCATATGTTTTTATTATATTCATATGGGAAAAAGTTCTTAAAATGTGAATTTCTCTTTTTAATCTTGTTAAATCTTCATTATATTTTATCTTATTTTTTTCTAATATTTTTATTGCAACTTTTTCATTTGTTTTTTTATTTATTCCTAATTTTACTTCACTAAATGTTCCTTTTCCTAAAGTTTCTTTTTCTTCATATTCTGATAAAATATATGAATTATTATCATTTGAATACATTTTAAATTTTTATTCAATTTAAATTTTAATTTAAATGAAAAAAAAATAATTTAAGAATTTTATTATTAATATAATTAAATGATTAATAGTGAAAATGTAAAATTAATTAATGATTTTGAACAAATTCATGAAATTCAATGTTTTGATTGTGTAAATTGTGTAATTAAATTATATAATGGAAATTTTGCTTTATGTGATTCAGCAGGTTATTTTCAAATTTACAATTCTCAAAATTATAGATTAGAAGTTTCAATTTATTCTCAATTATCATGTATAAATTATTTATGTGAACTAAGTCCAAATAATTATTTATGTTGTTCAAATAAATCAATTTCAATTTGGGAAATATTAAATAAAGAAGAACCTTATTTAATAAATATTTTTAATGCTCATGAATCATTTATTACAAAAATAATTAAATTATCTGATGGTAATTTTGCATCTTGTTCTAAAGAAATTAAAATTTGGAATTGTAAATATCCTTTTAAATTAATAAAAAAATTAGATGGACATATTAATATAATTAAATCAATTATTCAATTATCAGATAAAAGAATAATTTCTGTAAGTGCTTCTGAAGAAAATATTCTAATTTATTGGAATATTGATTCAGGTGAAAAAGAAAAAATAATTAAAAATGTAAAATGTGTTAATAATAATTCTTTAATTGAATTACCAAATTATAAAATTGGTGTAGGAGGTAAAAATGAAATTTATATTATAAGTAGTATAAATTACCAAATTGAAATAATTATCAAAGCACATAATTCTCTTGTAAATTGTTTAATTTTATATTATGATACCTTATTATCATCTTCTGTTGATGGAGATATTAAACAATGGAATTTAATTAATTTTCAATGTATTTCAAATAAAATTAAAGCTCATAAAAATTATATATTATCATTATTACAATTAAATGATAATGTTATTATTTCTTCATCTGATGAAGGTAAAGTCAAAATTTGGAAAAAAAAAGAAATTAAAAATTAAACTTTCTTTTGTACTATTAAAATACTTAATAAAAGTAAAAATAAATTATATTATAATTAATTATTTCTAATATTAATACACTCAATTTCTTGAATAGAACTTCCATTTTTTCTATTAAACATATTATTTTCACTATTAATTTCATTAAGATTATAATTTTCAGAATGAATTGGATTATTGTTATAAATTTTAATAAAATTATTATTATTATTATTATCATTATTATTATTATAATTATCTCTATTAATATTATTAATATGATTATTATTATTCTTATTGTCATGTGTAATATCAATATTTTCATCATTGGAATTTTTCTTTTTTATATTTTGACCTGGTAATTTATTTTGATCATATAATTTAAAAATCCTTGAAATAAAATAAATATAAATGCCAGTAATAATACACATTACTAAATCAATAGACGATTGAATTTTTGCATTTTTACAATATTTATTTGATTTACAAGCATTTTCTGTAACTCTTTCATAATATTTTCTTAATCCAGGATATATTTTTAAACTAATTATTTCAAATAAAAATAATATTATCATCTCAAATTCAATAATTATATTAGTAATAATCATAATTAAATAAAATCCATTACATAAAATATAATATTTTTCATCTTTTTTTGCATATTTTTTTTTACATTCTACAATAATAAAAAATATAATAAAAATTAAATTTAGAATACTAAAACTAAAAGAAAAATAAATAAATAATTTTTCAATTGGTTTTAATCTTTGATAAAATATTTCTAATTTAACTGATGTACCACCATCATCAGTTGAAGTTGAAATTAATAATCTTAAACTTTCATTTTTATATTTTTCTTTATTATTAATATTTTTACAATATTTATATATTTCACAACATTCATTAGGAATAAATTCAAATTTATTTAAAAAAGCTTTTTTACATTCTTTTTCATATTTTTCTGTATAAATATCATCAGAAGTTAAATTTTTAAAATAATAATTATTACTAAAAGGATTATTATAATAATCTGAATTATGAGTTAAATTTCCTTCTTCTATAATATAAGTTCTCATTAATTTATATGATTTTGTTGATGTTGCTAAATGTGTTCTTAATATTATTTCTAATATAATCATTATTATTAATATTGTTAATGGAATAATATGAATTTTACCAGGTTTATTACAAACTTCACAACAGTTGTTTGACATATTTTATATTTTTTTATTATTGTTAACAGATATTGAAAAAAATTATGAATTTGGAATGAATTTTTATATTGTTTATGATAAAATTTTTTAAATATTTTTTAAAATCAAAATAGTTTTTTAAGTATAATTAAATTTTGTTGGTTAAGATAAAAAATTAAATTATTATCAAAAGATAAAAATATCAAAATAAGTGATTTAATATGTTAAAAAATTATAGGAATTAAATATTAATTTTTATTAATGAAATGATAAAATAAAGAGTTTTATTATATATAATCATTTTAAAAAATTAAAAAAAACAAAATGAATAATGATACAAAAAAAACTACTAATAAAAAAGAAAGTAAAGAAAAAAATAAAACTAAAACAACATCAAATAAAAATAATATGAAAAAAGAAACTAAATCCTCAGTTTCAAAGAAGGAAATAAAAAAAATTGATAAGGAAAAAGAATCAAAAAAAGAAGAAATAATAATAGAAGAAAAAAAAGAAGAAATTAAAATCGAAAAAAAAAATCAAAAATTTAAACCAAAGAAAAATAAAAATGAAAATAAAGAAGAAAAGATAATTAATGAGAAACAAAGTCATCATTCTTCATTTTTAAAAAAATCCCATTCTTCAGGTAAATTAAGTAATAATAACAGTAAAATATCGTTAAATAATTCAAACTTAAAAAATTCAATTAATAATAATATACAAAATGAAGAAGAAAATATAAAAAAATCAGAAGAAATAATTGATAATACTTTAATGAAAAAAACAGAAAATATTAAAGAAAATAAAAATGAAAATGAAAAACAAAAAAAATTCAAAAGTAAAAAATCATTAAATAAAGAAGATAAAACAAATAAATTAAAACAAAATGATAATATCAATAATAATAGTAATAATCCTACAAATGAAAATATTGAAAAAAATGTTTCATTAGAAAAAGATTTAAAAAGTCAAAAGGAAAAAAAGAAAAAAAAAAGTGCAGCAGATAGTAAAAAAGATATCCCTTCTATTAATGAAAATGAAGATAAAAAGAAAAATAATAAAAAAAAAGAAAATATTAAAAAAAAAAATGATAAAGAGAAAAGCAATGAAGAACAAAATAAAGAAAATAAAATAAAAGAAAAAAAAGAAAATGAAACTAAGAATAAAAAGAAAAAAATTAAAAGTAACAATATAGAATTAGAAAATAATAAAGTTGAAACAGAAGAAAATAAAATAGAAAATAATAAAGTTGAAACAGAAGAAAATAAAATAGAAAATAATAAAATTGAAACAGAAGAAAATAAAATAGAAAATAATAAAATTGAAACAGAAGGGAATCAATTGGAAAATAATAATGAAAATAATGAAATTGAAATTAATAATAATGAAAAACCAGTAAAAAATAATGAAAATAATGAAATTGAAATTAATAATAATGAAAAATTAGAAAATAATAATGAAAGATTAGAAAATAATAATGAAAAAAAGGATACTGAAAAGGAAAATAAAAAAAAATTAAAAAAGAATGATGCTGAAAAAGAAAATAAAAAAAAAAATAATGAGAATGAAAAAGAAAATAAAAAAAAAGTAAAAAATAATAACAAAGAAAAAGAAAATAAAAAAAAATTAAATAATAAAGATAATGAAAAAGAAAAAAATGAAAAATTAAATATAGATGAAGCTGAAAAAGAAAATAAAAAAAAAATTAAAAAAAAAGTTGAGAATGATGATAAAAAAAAAGTACAAAACAAAGACAATGAAAAAGAAAAGAATGAAAAAATAAAAAATAATGATGTTGAAAAAAAAAATAAAAAAAAAGTAAAAAATAATGATATTGAAAGAGAAAATAAAGAAATAATAAAAGATAATAATGACATTGAAAAAGAAAATAAAGAAAAAATAAAAGATAATAATGATATTGAAATAGATAATAAAGAAAAAATAAAAGATAATAATGATATTGAAATAGATAATAAAGAAAAAGTAAAAGATAAAAAAAATTTAAAAAATGGGAAAACAAATGAAAAAAAGAAAACAAAAAAAATGGTTGATAAATCAAAAAAAGAAGATGAAAAATTAATAGACAATGAAATTGAAAAAAAAAATAAAAATTTGAAAAATAATGAAATTGAAATTGAGGATAATAAAATAGAAAATAATAATATTGAAAATAACAAAAATGAAAAATTGGAAACTGAAAACAAAGAAAAAATAGAAACTAATAATTATGAAAATGAAAAAAATGAAAATTTAGGAAATGATGAATTTGATATTAATAAAAAATTAGATAATATGGAAGAAAATAATAAAGATAATAAATTTGAAATAAATAATGAAAATGATAAAAATGAAATATTAAATTCTGAAAATATAAAAAATGAATTAGATGATAATGACAAATTAAAAAATAATGATTATGAAATTGAAGAATATAATGAAATTAATAAAGAGGAAAAAATATTAAAAAAAAAAAAAAATAAAAAAAAACAAATAAAAAATTCAGAAAAAGATTCAAAAATTATAAATAATACAAATGAAAATAATAATATTGATAATCAAAATAATAAGAATAAAGATAAAAATAATGATATTAAAAATGAGAAAAAGAATTTAACAAATACGAATGATTTAATTGAAATAAGTGATAAAAATGGGGAAATAAATTTAACAAATGAATTAAAACAAAAAATCAATTTAAATCAAAATAAAACAAATATTTTAGAGCAACCTAATTTACAACTTAATAATGATAATGAAATTCAAAATGAAACATATAATATTAATCAAAATAATTTAAAAAATAATCCTGATAATTTATTAGAAAATAATAATATTCCTATTTTAAAAAATAAAAATCCAATTATGAATATTGAAAATAACAATGATATTATTTTAGATAATGAAAATAAAAATAATTCAAATGGAATAAATATTAAAATTTCTCCAGATAATATTCATAAAATAATAAATTTTAATAATGACATTAATAATAATAATGGAAATGATATTAATAATAATAATAATCTTCAATTTAATTTGAAAAATAATCCATTTATGAACATTTATTTCTATGATGAAAATGATGGTAAGATTAAATTTCCAAATAATAGACTTCAATTATCAAATCCATCAAATTTAACTATTATTCCTGAACAACATGATATGAATATGTCATCAAGTGAAAAAATTAAAAGATTTATAGATTTAATTATTTTAAATAAAAAACAAGAATTTTATAGTAGATTAACTTTGAATTATTTACATAAAAATAAAGTAAATTTAAATAATGAAGAATTAATTGCATTACTTAAATTAGGTAAAAAAAATAATTATCAAAAAATATTAAATAATAGTTTAAAATTAAATTTAACTGAAGATGATTATAAAAATAAAAATATTTTATATAAAGATTGGGTTAAAAAATTTATACAAAATGATTTTAATGAAAGACTTAAATTAAAAAGTAAAAAAAATGATTTTTTTTCTTTTGATGAACCAGACTTTAATATATTTCCATTGGCTACTATTAGAAAAAAAAAACCAGAAAATTTTTCATTTAGAAATAAGAGAGATACTACAAATGATATTATTATGCCTGATAATCTAAATCATGCATATAATTTATTAAGAAATAAAAAATCATATGAAGGTAATGAAATATTAAGAGAATTTCGTGATGAAGCTGATAAATTTTAATATTAATTTTTTTTTAATGAATTTGTATTTATGTAGAATGAACTAATAAAAAATTAAATAATTATTTTATGGAAAAATTAAATTTATCATACTTTTACTTAAATTTTTAATAAAAAATTAAAAAAAAAATTTTATTTTATTTATTTATATATTGCTTATTAATAATCATAGAAATACATCAATTTTAATGATAAAAATAAAATAATTTAAAACAAAAAATTAAAAATTATCAATTCTTTTTTTAATAAATTAAATATTTGAAAAAATGGATAACTTACAAAATAATTTTCAAGAACAAAATGGAATATATTTAACATCAGCTGATATATTATCCTCAAGAAATAATGAACTTCCAGATATATATAATGAAACAGATTTATATGAAGATAAATCTTTTAGAATTAAAGAAAAATTACAACTTCCTCCAATATTAAGATTTAGAAATTTGAATAAAAAAAAATGTTTATCAACTTTTGAAGATGATTTAAAAAATGCAAAATTTCATTCATATTTTTCTCCAGAAAATTTTTTAAATTATAATGAATCATGTAATAAATTTATAGCAAGACCAAGTCCAATATTAAAAGAAAGTTTTTCCCCTGAAAAAATAATATATAAAAATAGAATATATGATTTAAATGAATTTAAAATATTATCTGATTTAAAAAAAGATGAAATGATAAAAAGATCACCTGGTCAAGGAATATTTATGAGAATACAAACATATAGAAGTTTAAATAAAAAAAGACCATTTAAGTTAATTTTAAGTTCTTTAGAAGCAGGAAAATATAATATTGAAAATAATGAAAATAATATTATTGAAGATAATAATAAAATTGAAGTAATTGATAATAATAAATTAAAGTCAAATATTAAAAATAAAAAAAGTATGAGACCTAAAATTCATCATTTATATAAAGAAAAAAAAATTGTACCTAGAAGAAGTAGTGTAATGAAAAAACCAATTAATGATCTTATAAGAACTTTTAAAAAACCTCCTAATGTTTCTAATATTTCAAATGATGAAATTGATAATTATAATAATAGTAAAATAAATGATTTTGATAATAAATTCAGAGATAAAAATATTTTAAATGCACTTGAAAAATGTGGAGAGGATGAAATGAAATATTTAATAGGAATGTAATTAAAATTTATTATTATTTTCTTATATAATTATTATTTTTTTTATAAATATTTTTAAAAAATTATGAGTTTAAATCAAATTATAATTTTTTTTTTATTTTCTTTCCCTTATTCTTTTTTCAAATTATTTTTTTTTAGATTTTTAATGTAAATATGATAAAATTAAACCCTTTCAAAAAAATATATAGAAAATCAAAAAAAAGTATTAATATATCTCTTTTCATCTATCACAATATTAATATTTTTAATCCGCAAATTTTTAATTTTTCCAAAAATTATATTTTAATTAAATTTATATTAATAAAAATTATACTTACAATCTCTAAAATTTTTATAGATATATTTTTATGAGTTTCTTTCAAAATATTCTAAAAAATCAATCATAAAAATTCATTTTAATTCTTTAATAAACGTTTATTTCCACAAGATTTTTACTTCTTAAAATGTAAAAAATAAAATTTTCAAATTCGATTAAACAAATAATTATAATAACATCATAATATAAAATTCATCATAAGATAATTATTCTATCAAAAGTAATAATTTGAAGATAAAATGTCAGTATTTAAAAAACAAAGTAATCTAATGTCCCAAGATGAAAAAATAATATTATTAAATAAATATTTCATTCTAAAAAACACTGTTTTCATATCAAATATTCCAAAAGAATTTTTTACAAAAGAAATTTTGTACCAAAAAAAATTTTTAGGACAATATGGTCACATTAATCAAATGTTCTTAATTAATAATAATAAAATTGAAAATAGTGTAATTGTCCAATTTGATACAGTGAATCAAGCAGCTCTTTCAATAATTGCATTAAATAATTTTGAAATCAATAAAAATATCAAAATAAAAATTTCTTATTATAATACTAGATATTGTCATTATTTTCTTAATAATAAAGAATGTCAAAATCCAAATTGTTTTTTTATTCATACTTCAAAAATAAATGATTATTTATATAAAGAAATTAATATGAATGAATATTTTAATAGTTTTCAATTTGCTTTAAATATTTTAAATGTTTCATTAGATTCTTTTAAAATTATTTATGAGAAAATTATTGGTGAAAAATATTTTGAAAAATATGAAAAATTTCCCAAAATGACTATTAAAAAGTTAAAAAATGAAGAAAATTCAAATAATCTTAATAGGAATAATATTAATAAACAAAATCTAAAAATCAATCAAAAAAATAAGAATGTAAAAAAAAATAAATCTAGAAGTTTTGAAAATTCATTAAAAAATTTAGAAAATTTATCCAATAAAAAAAATTTACAAATAAGAGCAATGAGTAATAATATAAAAAATTCAATAAATAATTTAACTGAAAATCGAACTAAAAATTCAAGATTTTTATTTGTAAAAAATAATGAAAATAGAGATGATAAAGTAAATGTTCCTGATTATGTTATAAATGTAATTGATAAATATTTAAAATTATATATTATTGATAAAAAATATAATTATGATTTAATTAAAACTGTAAATACAAATTTTAATGCAAATTGGTCAGATTTGCTTTTAATTAGAAATTTATGATAAATAAAACAATATATAAATTAATTAATTTTGCTCCATTTGTTAACTGCGTTTTAATGTGGTTCTAATGGAAATTAATTAAAGTTACTTTTGTATATAATAATTCATTAACTTTTTGAGTATTATTTTATAAATAAAACTTTAATATTAGATTTAAAAAATAAAATTATTTTTTTGTATTATTTATTATATTATTAATTATTATTATTTTAATTATATTGAAAATAAATAAAAATCCTTAAATAATAAAAAAAAAGTTAAAAAATAATTAGAAAATAATTTTTGAAAAACAAAAAACCAAAAAATTATAAAAATCAATTTTTAATGAAAATTTTAAAATAAAATAAACAAATCAAAAAAGCATTAAAAAATAAAAAAAATCATAACCCAAAAAACCAAAAAAAAAAACAAAAAAATTAAAAAACCCCATAACCCTTAACATATAAAAGCAAAAAAAAATTTAAAAAAAAATATAAAAAAATTATAAATTTTTTTAAAACCCCAAAAAAAAAAAAACCATTACCCATCAATAATTTTCTTATCAGGACCAGCATCAGGAATTTGTCCACTGGGCATATTTTCAACTTCACTCAAAGGTTTCAAAACTTTAAAACTACACATTAAATTTTCATCAATAAGCATCATAGAAGCACAATTAGAATATTCTCCACAATAATCAGGTGCTGAGAAAATAGTAACTAATTGTCTATCAGCAAAGAATTCATAACCATCTTCAACAACTTGATGTGCTCTACAAACTAAATCTAAATTATTATCATCTAAAAATTTCAAAACACAACTTTTTGAATAAGTATAAGAAACACCTCTTTCATTTTCACCCCATCCTTCAACATCAGGATCAGGATCACTCCATAAAATATCACATAATAAACCAGAATTAGGAACATCAGTTGGTCTTTGAATATTATATAATTGTTCTATTGATTGCATATCTGGAGATAATCCTCCATGAACACAGAATATTTTATCATCAATTAATGCTGCTACTGGTAACCAATTAAACATTTCTATAAATTGTTTCCATAATTTTATATTATAACGTCTTCTACATTCATCATAAAAACCATATAAACGATTTACTAATTCAGCTTCATGATTTCCTCTTAAGAAAAAAAAATTTTCAGGATAACGAATTTTATATGCCATTAATAAGGATATTGTTTCTATTGAATTTTTTCCTCTATCAACATAATCTCCTAAAAAAAGATAATTTGATTTAGGAGGAAAACCACCATAACCAAATAAACGAAGAAGATCTGAATATTGACCATGGATATCACCTATCACTGCTATTGGAGATCCTAGTTCAAGGAATACTGGTTGTTTCATTATGATTTCTTTGCATTTTGTTATTAAAAGCTTGATTTCTGCTTCTGATAATGATACCATTGTTCCTGGTTTTTTACTATTTTTTTAAAATGTTATATTAATTAAAATTTTTACCCTTTTACTGATAAGAGACGATCTATTATACCGTCTATTTGCTCCATTAAAGCTTCGTCTTGGGTTTCTCCTTCTTCTTGTTGTGGTTCTTGGATTGGGTCGTCTGTACTTTCCATTTTATTTTTATATTTTTTTTTTGTTTTATGTTTTTTTTATTTTTTATTTTGATTTTTTTTTTTCTTGTTTTTTTATATTTTTAAGATGGGTTTATTATATTTTTAAAGATTTTATGAGTTATTTTTTTTTTTTTTTTGATAAGTTAATTTTTTTTTTCGATTTTTTTAATTTTGTATTATTAATTTTAAAAAAATTGATTTTAAAAAAATTAAAAATTAAAAACTATATATCTATATATATACGAGTTAATAAAAGGAAAAAAATATATCAATTTTATTTTAAAACAAATTCATTTACCTATTATTCCCAATTTTTAAAAATCTAAAAAATTATATCAATTGTATATTCTCATTCTCTTTTTTTATATTTAAAAAATCTTCATATAATTGAATTCTATTTTCTTTCATTTGTTTTAAATTTGAATGAACTAAAATTTCAAAAGTAACTAATCTTGGTTTTGAAAGAAAATTTTCATTAATTTTTTCATTATTTTTATTTACAAAATTAGTTAAAATATTTAAATAACTGACTGAAAAATTTTTTTCATTTTCTTTCTTATGACTAAATTGACATCTACTTCCATAAGAGCAATAACCTAATTCAAAAAATTGTTTACAAGGTTTTGTTTTATAATTAAAACTCATTTTCCTATTTTTTAATTCAGATTCTCCATGCGCGAAAGCACAATTTTCACCAAATTTACAATATCCATTCATTTCCCAAAAATGACATATTTCTGTTTTAAATTTATTTTTAAAATCATTATATTCATTTTCTCCTTTTTTATTCATTGGATTTTTTATTAATTGATGATTTGAATATTTTAAATTAGGTCTATTTTTATATGAGAGATTATTGTATTCTTCATCGTTATTTGATTTTTCATTTTCGTTTTTGAAATGACTTCTTTTTGATTTTGATCTTTTTTGTGATTTATTTCTCGTTATTTGTTTATTTTGATTTTTGTTTGACCTATTATTTGAATATTTATAATTTAAATTTGATTTTTCGTCATTTGACATTTTTTTTGATTTATTACTTTAATTAGAAAATGTATTATTTACTAAATTTTGTCGATTAAATAAAAAAAAGAGTTTAAATATTTTTTATTCGATTATATTTTATCATATCATTTAAATTTAAATAACGTATTTTTTTTATTTTTGATAAAATTAAAAAAATAAAATTAATTATAAATAATCTTAATTTTTAAATAATGAAAACCTTTTATAAAATTTTAAAATAAAAGGAAAATTTATAATTTTTAAAAGAAAACAATTAATTCAATCAAATAAGAAATTTTTTATATTATTTTAACAATGATAAAAATAATAAAATTCAAAAGTGACATTATTTGAATAAATAAAAAAATAAATAATATTAAATATTTAATTATATTTTATTACTACTTTAAAAATCAAAATAAACTATTATTAATATTTAAATATCCCTAATTAAAAAATGTTTGGAAAAAACTATAATTCTTTAAAGATAAATACAACCCAAAAAAAAGTAATGAACACAATATCAACCAAATTTACTCCAGTAAAAATATTAAATTTTAGAAAATCAGAAAATAACTTTAGTAAAAAATTTAGTAATACATGTCAAAATTTTTATAAAGGCAAAAAAACATTTAACTTCACATTAAATTCTTTATCAAATTCAAAAAATAAAGAAAAAATAACAAATGAAAAAATATTTCATAATTTAAAAAATAAAACATTACAAATAAAAAAAAGAATAGAAAGTCCATCAAAATCAATTAAAAAACAAGTACATAAAATTTCTTTATTATCACCAATAAATAATCATATAAGATATAATACTGATAGAATTAAATATAAATATTCAGAAAAAAATAATATAAGTTCTAATTTTGAAAAAAATAAAAAAAATCATCAAATATTTATTAATAAATTAAAAATCCCTCATTTTATAGATAATATTTTACATCCTTTAACAAATAATACAAATAAAGCAACAAATTATACAAGTTTTACAACAAATGATAAAAATAATTTTATTTCATATAAAAATGAATTTGAAAATGAGAAACAATCTGAATTTTTAAATATTGAATTAGGAGAATTTAATAATTTTTCTGATATTTCATTAAAAAGTTTAATTTCTGATAAATCATTTAATGAAAAAGAAATGAATCCAGATGAATTGTGTGAATATTATCAAAATAAAAAAAATTCTAGTTTTTTAGAAAATAATAATAATGATGATATAAAAAATAAAAAGTATAATACTTATAAAAATTTAAATTGTGAACAAAGTTTTTATTGTAATGATATTAATGAAAAAAAAGATGGTGAAGATATTCAAAAAGTTTATAATATGACAACTAGTTTTAAAACGAATTTGGAAGAATGGGTTAAGTATAAGAAAAAAATAAATAACAAAAAATTAAATAATATAAATAAACTACCTGATATATCAACTCCAGTTTTAAATTATAAAATTAAATATAATGGAGATGGTTATTCTTTTAGGAAAAATATATTAAATCAATAAACAATAATATTATTTATTTAATTAAATATATATTATTAAAAATAAATAAATGTATTTATATTTTTAAATAAATTATATTTTATGTAAATTTTTATTTTTTAAATTTTTTGTTTTTTTTTGAAAATATTATTATTTTATTTTTTCAATATTGGGGATTGGGGATTGGGGATTGGGGAGTGGGGATTGGGGATTGGGGATTGGG
>JAJJLH010000311.1:0-24362 GCA_023806865.1 Isotricha sp. YL-2021a
CCCCAATCCCCAATCCCCAATCCCCATCCCCATGTTTGTTTAAAAAATCAATAAAAAAAAAAGTAAAAAAAAAATTTAATATTTTATATTAATAATAAATAATTATTTTATTTTTTTTCAGTTTATGTTTATTTTGTATAATTAAAAAATAAAAAAATTATTCAATTAAAATATAACTCAATAACAGAAAGAAAAAAATCATATTTTTTTAAGAATAATTATAATATTCATTAAATCAATTCTTATCAAAATAAAATGATTTAATCAACAAATAAATCAAACAAATTTAAAATTTGGAAATAAATTAAATGAAGAAGAAATATAGCAAATAATCAATTATCAAATTTCTCATATTACACTGTTAATAATTCATCAATAAATAAAAAGAAATAAAAGAAGATAATGAATAAAATATTAATAAAATTATATAAAGTTGATATTTTGTAATTTGGTTGCACTATTGTTAAAATGAGTCTGAAAAAATTCCTTAGAGAGAAATTAAAATTGATATTCCTTTGCAAATGATAAATAAAATTGGAAATAGAAATGATATTCCTTTAATTCCTAATTCTTATCTCAAAAATTAAAAATCTTATTTTAATGTGTTAATGTAGAAATGATTTAGAAAGAATTAATTGTGATATTTTGTTGAATTAGTCTTTTTTTTCTGTAGAATAATCTAAAGAAAAAATATTTATTTATTCATTTATTTTTTGATGTATTATTTATATTTTAATTTTAAAAGAAATTGAGTTTATATTATTATTATTATAATACTATTTTTATTTATTATATTTAAAAATTTTTAATTTATAATAAAAAGAATATTTTTTTATTTTTTATAAAAAAAATATATGGAGTCTTTGATAACATACAGAGATTCCAATAGTAATAAATTTCAAAGATTTAAAATTGAAGTCAAAGATACCCAAAAATTTCAAGAAAAAATTGATATAATATATAAAAGAGAATTTGAAACTTGTTTTAAAGATATTTTATTTTTAAACAAAAATGACTTTTTTTTATTCATAAATAATGAAGTTGAAATAAAATTAAAAGAAATGTATGGTAATGATATTTTTTTAAATGATGATTTAATAAATTTTGTAAATAATTCATATTCAAAAATAGAAAATGAATATAATAATCATTATGAAATATTAAATAAAGCATGGATAGAATACAAAGATCTAAAAAATAATAAAAAAATAAGTAATCAAGACTATTTAACATTATATAGAAAACATTGTTGTAATTCAGATGATTTTGCTTCACATAATTGTCAAAATATACCAACCAAATTTTATATAGTTAAATTAAATAATATTATAAAATATTTAATTTGTATAAATTGTGAAAGTACATATTTATCATCATCAATTTTATGTCATTGTTTTTCATGTAATATTGATTATTATTCAAGTATTTTACAAAAAAATGAAAATCCAAATTTATTAATTGCAACATGGAAAAAATATCATTGTCCAAGAATAATAAATCAAAAAATGAAATGTATAAAATGTCGAAATGATTTGTATTTAAATATTAAAACAAAACAATTAAATTGTCTAAATAAAAAATGTAATTTCATAATAAATCAAAAAGAAATATTATGGACTTGTGTAATATGTAATAAAGATTTTAAAAGTGAAGCAATAGTATATAATCCAATTGAATTAATTCATGCAAAATCAGCATTATCATATATATTATTATTGAAAAAAAAAGCTCATCCTAGAATTGTTCCTTGTTGTTTCTTAAATGTTTATAATATAACTTTTAGACATAAAGATGAATGTAATGGAATTTTATATGAAGGAGAAATTGATAATAAAGTAATTATATTATGTGAAAAGTGTAAAGCTTTAAATTTATATGATAGATTTATTTGGACTTGTCCTAATTGTGGAAAGAGATTTAAAGATGGGAAAAAGTTACTTTTATCTAAAAGTTTGAGAAATTCTATTTTGAAAAATTATAATAGTTCAAAATATTATTTTAATTCTTCTGAAAGGGAAAAAAATTTTAAAAATATTAAAACTAGTTTGTTTGATATTATTAAAGCTAGGAAATTTGGTATTAAAATTCAAACTGATATTACTATGAAAGAGGCTAGGAAAACTTTAAAAGAGTTTAATATTAGTCATATTAATAATAATTTACATTCTTCTTTAAATTTAGACAAAAATATTTTTAAAAAAAGAAATTTAACCGATGGGGAAATTATTTTTGATCATATAAATGTTGGAAAAACAAGAAATAGTCTTGATTTAAATAAAATTATTAAAGAAAATAAAATAAAAATTGAAAAAAAAAAAAAAGATATTGATATTGGGCTTATGATAGAAAAAGAAGAAAAAGAAAGAAAAGAAAAAGAAGAGAAAGAAAGAAAAGAAAAAGAAGAGAAAGAAAGAAAAGAAAAAGAAGAAAAAGAAAGAAAAGAAAAAGAAGAGAAAGAAAGAAAAGAAAAAGAAGAAAAAAAAAGAAAAGAAAAAGAAGAAAAATATAATGAAGCAATATTAAGAACACGTAAAAGTATGTTTGATGAATTAATAAGAAGATCAAGTAAAATAATTCCAAATCTTCAATTATTTTCAATAAAAGAAGAAAATACAAAAAAAAACACAATAAGTATAAAAGAAAATGACGATGACGCAATATTAACATCATCAAGTGAAGACGATTTTTCAAGTTTAGATAGTAATAATCAAACAGGACAAGTTTTAAGTAATGAAGAATTTGAAAATAATGGTCATTTTATATTTAAAAATAATATAGTTAAAAAGAAAATAAATAAAATATTATCAGAAACAAAAATACCAAAATTTAAAGTTGAAGATTATGAAATTGAATCAACTTTAGGTGAAGGATCATATGGTGTTATATATAAAGTTAAAAATATTCATAATGGAAAAATTTATGCAATGAAAAAAATGATTGCTAATGATGTAGAACAAATTGAAAAAGCTCATAGAGAATATGAATTAGTTTCATTATGTAATCATCCAAATGTAATGAAAATATATTCAATGAATATAAAAACTCTTGATATAACAACATATGCATTATATATTTTAATGGAAATTGCAATTTGTGATTGGGATAAAGAAATAAAAAAATATTTAAATGAAGGTCATTATTATAAAGAAAAAGAATTAATATTGATATTAAAACAATTAGTTCATGCATTATATTTTATGCAATCAGAAGTTAAAATTACTCATAGAGATATTAAGCCACAAAATATTTTATGTTTCTCAAATCATGTATATAAAATTGCTGATTTTGGTGAAGCAAAAGCAGTTAGATTAAATAGAAAAAAATTGAATACTTTAAAAGGTACTCAATTATATATGAGTCCTGCTTTATATGATGGATTTAAACAAGATTTAGATGATGTATCACATGATCCATTTAAAAGTGATGTTTTTTCATTAGGATTTTGCTTTATGTATGCTGCTTTTTTAAATTTTAATATTATTTATGAAGTTAGAGAAATTACTGATATGAATAAATTAGAACAGATTTTACATAAACATTTAATGCATATGTATTCTGAAAAGTTTATTACTATTCTTTGTAAAATGTTGGAAATTGATGAAAAGAAAAGATTTGATTTTCTTTCTATTGAAAAGTATATTGAAGAGAATTATAATTATGAAGATATTAATTAATTGGTATTTTTACATATAATTATTATTAATATATATTTATGTATATAATATTATTTATTTATGTGTTATTTTTTTGAGATTTTATTTTAAAAATTATTTTTTTTAAATTTTATTATTAAATTACAATAAACACATTTAAATAAATTAACCAGATTTAAAAAGTAAAACAGCGATTTGATCAAGATAAAAATAAATAAAATGTTTAGTTTCATGAGTAACATATGAACCAAAATTCCTACCAACAACACAATGCCAAGTTGGATTATGTTTTCTATCAAATTCCTTTTTAATATAACATGCAATATCTTTTTCTATATTATAGGAATCAATTGCTTTTGTTGCAACATTAATTGCATCTTGTTGCATATCTTCTGTCATATCACTATTTTTAATTATTGCTTTTCTTTCTTTATCCATTTTTTTATAATATATAATTATTTTTTTAATTTAAAATTAAAATGATTAAAATAAATGAATGAATAGTATTTATTATAATAATACTTGCAAATAATAATTTTTTGAATATATGATAACTAAATGAATATTATATTATAATAATATACAAAAAAATAAATTAAAAAAAAAAATAATTATTTAATTAATTATTTACACCCATTAAATTTTTTTTATCTAAAAAAAATTACTCATTTAAAAAATAATCCATATCTCAAAAAGAAAACCAATAAAAAAAAAGATATTTCCAAAAACTTACTAAACAATATGAAAAAAATCTATAAAACCTAAATCAAAAATAAAAAAATTCAAATAAAAAAATTTAAATGGGACCAAAAAAAGCACCAACTGAAGGAACAGCAACCAAAACAACACCAAATCCAAAAACAACAAAAAAAGATAAAAAAGAAAGAAGACATTCTCGTCATGAGACATTTTCAGTATATATATACAAAGTATTAAAACAAGTACACAATGATACAGGAATATCAAAAAAATCAATGGCAATTATGAATTCTTTTATTAATGATATTTTTGAAAGAATTGCTCTTGAAGCTTCAAAATTAGTTAGATATAATAAGAAACATACTTTAAGTGCAAGAGAAGTTCAATCTGCTGTTAAATTATTGTTACCTGGAGAATTAGCTAAACATGCTATTATTGAAGGAGCTAAAGCTGTTAATAAAATTGCTTCTGGAAGCGGTTAATTAATTAAGTTTTTATATTATTGTTTTTTATAATATTTTTAATTCAATTTTTTTTAAATTGTATTTTTTTTTTATTATATTGTTTTAATTTTTTTTTTATTTTTATATTTAATTTTTTTATTTTTTTTTTAGATTTTTTTTTTCTTTTTTTTTTTTGAAGGTTTTTTTTTTTTAAATTTTATTTTTATTTTTATAGATAAATTTATCTTAAAAATGTATATTATATATATTTTTTTATTATTTATTTGATTATTTCTAATAAAAAAAAAGATTAAAAAAACTATCAATTATCAAATTAAAAAAAATGGGATGTATTACATCAAAACATCCAATAAGAGTTCAACCACAAGCAAATTCTCAATTATCACAAGATATGGATAATAATAATGATGATAATAGTATATTAGTGAAAAAAAATGACAAAAAAAAACTTCAAATTGAAAATGGAACTAAATCAAAATCATTATTAAGTAATGGAGATATAAACTTTCAAAAATTGACAGATATGTCAGGTAGTATAAAAATAAAAGCAATAATACCTCAAAATCTAACAAAAGCAGAAGAAAATTATAAAGTTATTTGTAAATTAGGAAAAGGTTCTTTTGGAAGTGTATACAAAGTAGTATATATTCATAGTGGAAATATAAGAGCAATGAAAGTAATAAAAAAAGAAAGTATTAATTATCAAGATGATGAAAGAATTTTTTTAAAAGAAATAGAAATTTTAACTAAAATAGAACATCCAAATATAATAAAAATAATAGAATATTACACAGATGAAATTAATTATTATTTAATAACAGAATATGTTTCAGGAGGAGAATTATATGAAGCAATATCAAAATGTTCAAAATTTAATGAAAGTAAAGCAGCATATATAATGAGACAAATATTAAGTGCTTTAAATTATTTACATAGTTTTGGAATAGTACATCGAGATATTAAACCAGAAAATATGTTAGTTGAACAAAATTCAGATAAAGATTTAATAAATATTAAATTAATAGATTTTGGTACTTGTAATTATGTAACTGATAAAAAGAATTTAACATTAAAAGTAGGAAGTCCTTATTATATAGCACCAGAAGTTTTAAAAAAAAATTATAATAAAAAATGTGATATATGGTCTGCAGGTATTATATTATATGTAATGTTAATTGGAAAATTACCTTTCCATGGTAAAAATACTGATGATTTATTTAATAATATTAAAAAAGGAGATTTTGATAAATCAAGTGAAGAATGGAATGCAATTTCTCAAAATGCAAAAGATTTAATATTAAAAATGTTAGAATATAATCAAGAAAAAAGATTTTCTGCACAAGAATGTTTAGATCATCCTTGGATAAAAACTTTAGCAAGTAATACAAATCCATCAATGCTTCCTAATATACTTAAAAATATTTATAATTTAAATGCAAGAGAAAAATTACAACAAGCAACAATTGCTTATATTGTTCATAATTTAAATTCAAGTAAAGAAATTGATGAATTAAAAAAAGTTTTTCAAGCTATGGATTTAAATAATGATGGTATGTTAAATTATTCTGAAATTAAAAAAGCTTATGAAAAATATTTTGGTGTTGTTAGTGAAGTTAGAATTAATAAAATTATTGAAGAAATGGATAATAATAGTGATGGTATTATTTCTTATGAAGAATTTTTAAGAGTTGGTTTAAATCAAAGAATTTTTTTAGATGAAAAAAATTTAAGATTAGCTTTTGATATGTTTGATACTAATAAAGATGGTAAATTATCAAAGGAAGAATTAAAAAAAGTTTTAGATACTACTAATTCAGAATATATTGATGTTCTTATTAAAATTATTGATAATAATAAAGATGGTTTTATTTCTTTTGATGAATTTTGTGGGTTAATGAGAAATTTAGGTAATCCTTTAGCTAATGGAGAAATTAATCATGATTTAAATAAAAGTAAAGAACATGAAGATAATGATAAAAAAATGGATATGTTAATCAGGAATAATAAGAATAATTAATTTTATTTTTTTAAATTAAATATATGTATTGAATCTTTATTGTGTTTTGTGATATAATTAATATAAATTAGTATAATATTTAAAATAATTATATATTATTATAATATTCATATCAAATTGACTTTTTGTTGGTGTAGAAAAAATATTAATTTTTAAAATTTGAAAAAAAGAAATAACTAAAAACAGATAAAAATTTTAATTAAATATTAATAAAATTATAACTTATAAAATAATTAAAAAAAAAAACAAAAAAAAAAAAATGTTTGAAAATGAAACAAAAGGAACATATGGAAGTTATTCAGAAGCAGGTAGAAATTCGGTAGAAAAATATCATATAATAATGCAAAAAGACAAAATATTAGAAGGTAAAACCCCAAAAATAAAAGTCCACGATTTTTTTTCAAAAGAAGACGAACCAATCGACATAAGAAAAAATAATGATAACCAAATAGACATTTTTTCCTTACCTCCAACAATGGAAAGTGATAAAAAAGCATTACAAAAACAATTAAAAAAAAAAAAAGTATGTGAACCAATGGATTTAGTAAATATGAATGAGAAATATAAATATCATAAACATCATCATAAAGAATTTGATGATTATTTCAAATTAATAAAAGCAACAAAATATGCACCAAGTTCAACTAGATATAATCCAAAAATGGAATTTATATGGAATAAAACAATAACTGGACCATCATGGAATTACATGAGTGGAAGAAATGAAAAAAATATAAAAAGTGATAAAAATGAAAATAGATTTTATTTAGCTCATCAAGAATTAAAACCTTTAGGTCATATTTTTATTAATATGAATAAACAAACTCAAAGAGGAATAATTCCAACTGATTATGATGTTAGAATTAGATATGATAAACCTTTTTATTCTAATGAAAAAACGAAAAATAAAACTAATAATACATTTTCTAATATTTCAACTAATGAAAATAGTAATAATATTTTAAATAGTAATAGTAGTAATAATTTATCTAATTCACCAAATAAAATAAATTTAAGAAAAACAAAAAAAAAATTTGATGATATTAAAGCACCAGATTTTTCTAAGAAAATAAGTAGAGAACAATTAAATTTTATAAATAGAGAACGTGAAGGTGTAAGACCATTTTTTAATCCAAATTATAAAATAGTAGAACCAAAAGTAATAACAATGGTATCATATGAAACATCAAAAAAGAAAACAATAGTACAAAAAAGGCCAAAAGGTGTTGAATCAAATTTAGTTTTTGATCCAGATAAATTTTATTATAATATTAATAATAATAAAAGACCAACTGCACCTGATTTTTCAAAAATAGTAAGTCGACCTAATGAAAAAGGACCACTTCCAAGTTATATGATTAGAAAATTTGATAGAGAATCTTTATATAATACAACTGATAAATCTTTAAAAATGAATAATTATCCTAATAGTGGATTTTTAACTGAATATTCTTCATTTTATCCTAAAAAAAGTTTTAATAAAAAAATAAATATGAATTTGTTAAATAGTCAAAATTTTTTAGATAATAATATGAATGAAATTATGAGTCAATTAAATAGTAATGGAAATATGAATAAAGTTATGGAGTTTTATACTAAAAATTTAGATGATATTCAAGAAGATGCTATTGGAACTAAAATTGATTCTATTACTTTGAAAACTGTACCTAAAAAAGTAAAATTGTCTGAGAGAGAAAAAACTTTCTTTAAAATTGATTTTAATCAAATAGATAATGATGATTAATTAAAATATATTTTTAAAATATTATATTTAAATTTTATGTATTTTTTATAAATTATATTTTTTTTAAATTTCTTATTTTATTGATTGAATTATTTTATCTATTTCTTTTATTTTTTCTGTTGAATTTATTTGGCTTAAATGTTTTTTGGAATTTTCTAAATTTTTTAAAGCAAGACTTTTTTGTCCTATAAATGCATAACAAAGTCCTAAATTACATAAAATTAAACCATCATATTTATTATATATTGATAAAATGTTTTTATATTCTTTAATTGCATCTTCATATTTTTCAGTCATAAATAAAAAATCACCTTTCATTTTTTGTATTTTTAAATAACCAATTCCTTTACTTATATTTAATTCTAATTGAAATTTTACTACATTAAAAAAGTTATCAATTAATTTTAATGTTTCTTTATAATTTTTCATTAGAAAAAATGTATAAATGTAAACAAAATATATTCTATTAAACATATCTTTACAATAATTTAATTGAAATAAATATTTTAAATGAGATTCTTTTGAAATATTTTCAAAAATATAATCAATAAATGATTTTGAATAAGCTTGTGCTTTTTTTAATGTTTCTTCTTGTGGATTTTTATTATATTGTCTAGTTAATAGTGAAATTTTATTATAAATATAAAAGAAAAAATTTAAATAGTCATCATTTTTAAATTTCTTTTTTGCTTTTAAATCATTATAATAATTATTAATTTTTTCTTCAAATAAATTTGAATAAAATGGTAAATTATTTTTAGTTAAAATCCACATATTCAATATAATTTCATTATGTACTTTAATAGAATCACCTAAATAATCTGTGTATTCTTTAATATATTTATTTTTAGTTTCTTCAGGTAATGTATTATCTCTTGTTATTTCAGAAAATAAAACAAAAAGAAATTTATATATTGGAAAATAATTTATATTACTATTATCAAACAAATCATTATTTGATTTGAATGTTTCAAAAATTTTAATATTATTATTTAATTTTTTTGTATATCTTTTTAATTCACTTAAATTTGATAATAATGTATTATTATAAGCTAATAATGAACTAAAATATAAAAATTGATTTATTAAATTAGGATGAAGTTTTCCACTTATCATTTGTTTATGAATTATATTCATTATTAATTCTAATAATTTAATATAATCTTCGGGTTTATTTGTTATTTTTAAATAAAAACTCATTTTTAATCCTATTTTAACTGATAAATTATCATCATTTTTTTTTACTGTTTCAAATAAAGATTCTAAATGATCGGTAATTTCATTACTTATATTTATTGAATCTTGTTTTTTTTCCATTTTTTCATAATTTTGTATTTTTAAATATACAATTCTTGAATGAAGATATGTAGAAAAATGATTGGGTAGTTTTTTTGAATTATCACTAAAACATGCAATAATATCTGAACATAATGTATTTGAATTTTGATAATCTTCAATAAGGTTTTTAAGTAATGCTAAATAATATTTCATTAAAAAATAATCTTCAACATATTTACTTGAATTCATATACCCACCCAATACATTATATAATTTTTTTAATTCATTTGAATCTCTTTTTCTATATTTTAATTCTAATTCAATAATATTAAATAATAAATATAAATTTTGTAAATTATCATTTTCATTAAATTTTAAATATTCATCTTGATATGTTTTTTGAGCTTTTTTATTTGAATTCATAATAAAATATAATGAACAAAATAATAAACTTTTTTTTGATTCTGGGTCAAATTCATTAATATCTTCATTTTCATTAATAATAGTATATAATTTTTCAAAATCTTCTTGTATCAGTAAATTTTTTTTATGAAATTCATTCATTTTTATATTGAAAATCAATATTTTATTTCCCATTAAGTTAATTGCATTATTAACAAATAACATTTTTTTATTAACTATATATAAAAAAATAATAAATATCATTTAAATTTAATATATTAAATAATAAAATATTTTTTTTTGAAAAAATTCCAAAAATGGATGATAATTTTACAGTTGAATCAATGTTAAAAGAAGTTAAAGGAAATTTAAATAAATATGAAAATTTATTAAAAATTGGTGAATCATCGCCAACAGAGAAGACAATAAAAGGAATAGATTCAATAAAAAAAACAATAGAAAATAATTTAAAATTAGTAAAAAGTGTAGTAACAAAAGAAGAAGATAAATTTATTTTAGGGTCATATGAAGAATTAAAAGAACAATTAAATAAAAGATATATAATAGTAAAAAAAAGAAAAATTCAAAAAACAGAAAAAGAAAAATTTCAAAGTTTATTTAAAGATAAAACAGAAATAGAAGATAGAACAAATTTAGATTTATTAAGTGATGAGCATCAATCATTAAAAAATTCAATTAATTTATCAAATGAAGTTAATAATGCAATTATGAATGCAAATTCAGATTTAAATGATCAAGAAAAAAAATTAGAAAATAGTACTCAACAAGTAATTAAAATATTACAAAAAATTCCAATAATTGAACAAATGTTTGGTAAAATAAAATTCCATCAAATAAAAGAAAAAATTATTTTAGGTATTGTAATTGGAGTAATTTGTTTTTTTGGATTATATTTGATTTTTCATAAAAGAAGTTAATTAAAAATTTATTTTTTATTCAATCTAGTAATTAAAAAAGATTATTATATTAAATATTCTAAATTATATATTTATAAATTATATTTTGTTAAAAATTGATTTATTGTTAATCCATTTGTCATCATTAATTTTCCATTTCCATTTATTAAATGTCCTTGACTACTTTTATTTTTTCTATGATTTACATTACATTTATTTAAAATTGCATTTGCTGCTTTATCCATTTCTTCATTTAAATAATATATTCTATTTCCAATTTTAATTCTATTATCATATGATTTAAAATCTTCATCATTATCTCTTATTGTTTTATTTTTTAAATCAATTGGTAATAAGTCATCTTTTTGAAAAGCAATTTTTTCTAAATCTTTTAATTTTTGTATATCTTCTGTTGAATTACTTTTTTTAATATTATGTAATCTTTGATTATTATTTAAATAATATGAACGATTATTAATTAAATGATTATATTTTTGACTATTAATATATTTTTGAATTTCATTATTTTCTTTTTCTAATTCTTCATCATCAGATATTTTTTCTAAATATTCAGGTTTAAAATATTTTTTTTTTAAATAATTTTGCATTAATTTATCTCTTGATAAAGCAAGAGATTGAATAGCTTTAAAATGAGTTTTATAATGAAAATACTGCATAATTTTTTTAGAATCCATATTTATAAATTTTTTTGGTAAATAATTTAATATTCTCTTATTACTATTTTTATTTTCATTATTATCATTTTCTTCATTATTATATTTATCAAATATATTATTTTTTTCTTTTGTTGCATGTTCTTTTTCATCTATATTTTTAGTACTTTTAATATTTAAATTTTTATTTGGAATATTTAAATCTAAATATTTTAATTGTCTATCTACTATTTTTCTATTTATACTACCATAATAATTTAAATTAACAGAATCATAAATTCTTTCTAAATCAGTTCTAGGTTTAAATCTCATAAATGGTTGAACGTATTTTGCAGTTGGTATAATTTTATATTTTTCATTTAATAAAACTGGAAGACTTGATGATTTATTTAGATTTTTTTTTTCAGGTTTTAATAATGTTGTATTTCCTATACTATTATTATAAATATCATTTTTTTTTATTTGATCTTTTATTCTTTCTTTTTCATTTTTAAAACCTGCAAATAAAAAACCTTTTCTTCCTTTAATTAATTTATCATTTTCATCTAAATATTGTAATCTAGTATCTTCAATTGGTGAATTGAAATCATTTATTTCTATTTTTGGATTCTCTTCTGCCATCTAAAAAATTTTTTATTATATGTAATTAAAAATATTTTACATCTATTAAGAAATGTTTAACTCTATCTTGATAGTTTGTTACTAATTTAATCATTTCTACTAAATTTAATTATATTTTTTGTTTTACATTTATGTTTTTCTTCTAATTTTTGCTTTTTTAATTCAAATTTTTTCTTTTCTTTTTCTTCTTTCTTTTTCTTTTCATCAACATATAGATTATACATTATTTAATTATTTATTAAAAAATAATTAATAAACGTACAAAATGAATTCAAATTTTTTAATGTATTTTATTATATATTTATTCTTATCAATTAACCAAACACAACAAGTTGAATTAAATGATTTACAACAAATATATAATAATATATATGAAAAAGATAAAAAATATAAAAGTGATATAATTACTCAATTAGAAAATAAAAAAAGTGAAATAATAAGAAAAATAAAAGATAATTCAAATTGCTTTTTTAATGCTACAAAATGTATGAATGAAATTAATTGGAGTTGGTGTAATATATTAGAAAATATTAAAGTTGAGAGTACTCCTGTGAAAATTAATAATGAAATAAATAAAAAAAAATATTATAATTTAAGTATTTGTACTGAATTAAAAAATGTATTTGATCAAAATAAAAAAGTAGTTAATGAATCAATAATTAATATAGAAAACATAATTGAATATTTAAAAAAGAATATTAAAGAAAGAAAAGAATCAGATGAAAAAAATGAAGAAAATAAAGAAAAAGATAATATGAAAAAGAAAGAAAAAAATAAATTATTTATTCAAATAAATAATAACTCATCAAATCATGAAAATAATAATGAAGATAATAATGAAAGTGAAGAGGAATCATTTTTTAATGATATGATATCTTCAATGGGACATTTTTTCAGTAATACTTTAATTCAAACTGAATCAAAAATTTTAATAGAAAAATTAGATAGAAATTTTGAAAAAAAATTAAATAATATTAAAGATAAAGAATCTCAAATAAATTATTTAGAAAAAACTTTAAGTGAATTTATAGAAATAAAAGAAATTTTAAATGATAAGAAAAGAGATTTATTTAAAGTTTTTAATAAATCAATTAAAAGATGTTTTGAAAATAGAAATCCTTCATTAAATGAAATATATGATATTTCATCAAATGAAAATTTAACTTTTCAAAATAAGGTTTTAGAAGAATCTGAAGATTTTTATGATAAAGCAGAAAGAATTTGTAATATACAAAAAGATAGAGAATTAATTTGTAAACAAATGAATAATTTTTGTGATAAAATAAAAATAAAATATGAACATGAATTAGCAGATTTAGAAGACTTAATTTATTATTTCAAATAAACTATAAATTATTAAAAAATTTTTTTCCAAAAAAAAAAAAAAATCAAAAAAAAAAAATTTTTTTTTCACAAAAAATAAGAAAATAACATAACTAAATCTCACTTATTATTATCATTTAAATCCTTATTATTATTATTTATATTTTGATTATTAAAATTATTATTATTTACACAATTTCCATTTTGTCCAATAGTATCATTTTGAAAACTATTTAACTGTGTTTTTTGTAAAATATTTTGTATTTGAAAATTAGGATTAGGACCATAATTCTGAGCACAATTTAACAATTTTTTTTTACAACTTTCATGAACAATATCTAATAAAAAATCATAAAAATCAGTATTTGAAATAGCTTGAGAAATATCATTTCTTTGTAAAGTTCTTCTATTATTTTCTAAAGTATGAACCCAACTTCTATATGCTAATTCAATAATAAATAATTCACATGCTTTTGAAAATAATATTGGAGATTCTCCACTTACCATTTGAACTTCGTCATCTAATTTCATTATTTTTTTTATTCTTGCTAATGGTAATGCGTGATCTTTAAATTTTTCTGGTTCTGCTGGAAGCTTTGATATTTCGTTTTTTATTTCTGTAAATTTGTCTTTTAGTTGCTTTTCATATTCTATTTCTAAATTCTTTTTTTTATAATTATAGTTATTTTAATTTTATTTTTACTTTGAATATGGAACTTTTCTCATTTTTGGATTTTGATTTGTCATTTGGTGTCGAATTCATTTAATATTTTTTTTTTTTTTAATTAAATTTATGTGGATTAATTTTTATTTTATTTTTTTATATTTATTTGAATATTTTCTTTTTCCAAATGGAAAATAAAAAAAAGTTAAATAAAAAAATAATAAATTAAATCAAAAAAAAAAAATAAAATAAAACTAATCAAATCAAAAAATCATGTGCCAAAGCACCAAAGAGAGGTGCATTACCTGCAATAGCCCAAGTTAATTCATCATTAATAATATCAAAAGCTAAAATAGCAAAAGCAGGATGTAATTCAGTTTGAATTCTAATAATATCATTTTGTAATTCTTCATCTCCATTTTCAGAAGGTAAATCAATATCAATTCTCTCTCTACACATAGGACAATTTTTATGTTTTAACATCCATTCACTAATACATTTAAAATGATATTTATGACCACAAGGTAAACAATTTGTTTTAAAGTCATCATCTTGAATATTATCATTTAATGGTTCTAAACAAATTATACATGTTTCACTTATTATTTCTTTTCTTGCTTTACATTTTTTTAAAAAATCTCTTATTTTATTTAATTTTTCCTCATCTGACATTGTTAATCTTTGAATTCTGTTTTTTCCTGAATAATATGGAATTATTATAAATATTATTATAAAGATTATTAATGTTAAAATTGGAGGAATTATATTTCGCCAATATCGTCTAAAGAAATTTTGATGTTCTATGAAAAAAATTATTTCATTACTTAATATTTCCATTCCATTTGTATAGTCTTCAAATAATAAGTATTCATTTGTTTTTCTTAATATTTGATATCTGTCTTCAGCTGAGAATTTTTTTTCTAATGTTTTTGATACTATCATTGTCATTGTTCTATTTTGTATTGCAAATAAACATATTATGTAATCTTGATTGAATTTTATGTAATCAATATATTTTTTTGTAAAGTTATATATTCCGATTTCTTCTCCATTATATTCATCATTAATATAATTTACTATTATTAGATGAGTTATTACTTTATGTTTTGTATATATTTCATTGAGAACTTTTTTAGTATTATTTAACATTTTAGAATCTAATAAAGTATCTGGATCTATTATATTTGGTAAATTCTTTTTTCCATGTGTATTCATATATTTATATAGTAATTCTGGTGTCCATTTTTGTATTTTTTCTTCTTTGCATTCAATATGAAATATTAAGAATATAAAATGGACATATAATAAAATTTTAAAAATCATTTTGATTAAAAAATAATTTATTAAATAAATATTAAAATTTACTAAAAAAAAAAAATGTCAAGAATAAAACATTCACATAATTTAAATAGATTATTAAATCCATCAAACAATTTAATAAATCCAGAATTATTAACATATATTACTCGAGTACAAAATGAAAGAGATAAAGCATTAAATAACAATAATAAAAGAAATTATATAAATATAGAACAAGTATTAGACAAAAAATATGCAGGATTAAATAGTGTAATGAATGAAAATATAAATTTTGATAAAGTAAAAAGATCACAAGCAAAAAAAGGACTTTTATATCTTTTAAATAATTTATCAGGAGGAACTTTTTGTCCAGAAATTAATATTTATTTTGAAGAAATGAAAGAATTAAAATTAAGTGAAATGAGAAATAATTATAAACAAATGCTTAATAAATCAAATTCTGATAAAAGTTTAAATTTTGATAGAACAAATAGTGCAAATGAAAAAATAAAAAAAACTGATAATGAAAGTAAAGAAAAAGGAAAAGAAGATAATATTTTACAAAATTTAAATATTAATAATAATATTAAAAATGAAAGTCATTTTCAATCATTTAAAAAAAGAAAAAATTCTTTTGATATGGAAAAAAAAGAATTTAATGGATTTAAAGAATATAAAGATGATTATAATCAACATGATTTAGAAAATTTATATCCTTCAAATGAATTAAATGATGATGTTTGGAAATTTAATTTAAATAAAGAAAAAAAGGCAAAAATGAAAATTTTAAATTCAAGTCAAAAAAAATCAAAATCAAAAAAAAGAAAAAAAGCACCTATTATTCAAAATTATGATCTTGGTTCAAGAGAAGATGATAAACATGCTTCATCTTTTGAAGAAAATGATTAATTAATTATATATTTTTTTTATTTTTATATAAATTTTTATTTTTATTAATTTAATGATTTTATATTTAAATTATACTTTTTCATCTTCTGTTTGTTTAATTGAAGAAAATTTAACTTGATCAATACATGCTTTTGCAAAAATATTACTAAGAAATTCTTTAAAAATTTCATTATATAAAATAATATTTTTAAAGAAATCTTTATTTAATTTTTTATTTATACTTCTTGGATCAACTTCTTCAGTATCATCTATATTTTTAAAATTAGTAAATTTATCAATTTCTTCAGTTGAAAAATTTGACATTATTTTTTTATCAATATCTTTCCTAATTTTATATAATAAACCAACAATTGAAGTTGAAAATAAACTTTTATTTTTTTTTCCTGCAAATGTTACATCAGAATAAATATTATAAAATTTATCTCCTTTTTCTCCTTTATCAATTGAATAAGGTAATGATGAAATTTCCAAAAAAAATTGAGAATAATATAAATTTTCAACGTATTTATTAGAAGTAAATTTTTTAAAATTTTGAATTATTAAATCAAAAAATTTTATCCTCATTGTAACTGTATAATTAGTAAATAAATAATTAAGAGAATTATTCCCTGTATAAGGATTTTCAGTGAAAAAATCATCATTAAATCTTCTTGTAGTAATTGACATATCTGTTACTGAAATATTATTAAAATTTAATGATAAATCCATTTTTCCAAATAAAGAATCTGTTATTGGATTTATATTATTATTTGTTAAATTTAAAGATGAATTTTCTAATCTATTTAACATATTTATATTTCTTAAATAATTCAATTCTATATTTTTTTCAAAATAACTCATCCAATCTTTTGAATTAATTGAAAAATATTTTGGATGAATTGTTTTTAATATTTCAACAATATCAATTTTATATCTATTTACTTTCATATTATCACATAATATATCATATTCTTTTGGATAATGATTACATAAATAATGTAAATAATAAGGAATAAGCATTTCAGTCATAAAAACATAAGGAACATTTTTTGAAATATTACATAAAATATTCATTAAAAATGAAATACTTTTTATATCATGATCTTCTAATATTGTAGAAAAAAATGCAATTATACTTTCAAAATTATGATTTCCTTTTTCTATATTTAAATGAACATTTGAACTAAATGTTCCTATATTTGGTTTTAATATTTTATTTATTTGAGTATGTAATCTTTGAGATGATATTATTTCATTTTCTTCTTCTTTTTCTTTTTTAAAAGGACCTGAATTTAATATTTCATTTAATTCATCTTTATCAATATCACCCATGAAGTCTTTTATTAAATTTTCATCATCTTCATTATTTTTTATTTGTTTCATTTCTTCATTTAAATCATAATAATTAAAACCAAAAAGAAAATAAAATAACATTTCACATATTTCAAAATTATTAATATATTTTGTAATAAAATAAATAAATTCTAATATTCTATGTGATTTTGATTTTTTAGTAATTTCATTTGATAATGAAATTATATCTCTTTGAATATATTTACAAAAAAAAGTATTGAATAAAATATTACTTAAATAATCTTTTAAATCACCTATTGAAAAACAATGAGTAATCATACTAAAAAATAATAAATAAGAAATTGTATCATCACTTAAAATTTTTATTATTTCATCTTGAGTTATATTCTTAGGTAAATTTTTTTCAGTTAATAAATATTTGTCAATATTAAATAATACAAAACTTTCATAATAAGCAATTAAATTTGATACTAAATTATCAAGTAATCTTTCAATTAAAGAAATATTAACAGTATAAAAATTTTCTAAATTTAAACATTTTAATAAACTTTTTCTAATAATAGTTTTATTTTCTCTATTTTTAAAAGAATGTTCAATACTAAATAAAGAAATAATTAATTCAAATAAATTAGAATCAAAACTTACTGTATAATCACCATCTTGATTTGTAGAAGCTGAAATTGAAAAATAAAAATTAGGATAATATGTTAATCTATCCATTAAATAATAAACAAAAGATATAACTTGGTCTTCAATAAAAAAACATGTTTTATTTGTTTTAATTAATTCAATAAATGATTTTATCATTATTTTAACACAATTTATTATTTGAGTATTCATTAATAAAAATTCATCATTTAATCCTATTGAATTTAAATTATCTTTATTTTTAAATAAAATTTTCATTATAATTGGAAAAAGTATTTCTGATAATTCTATTATATTAAAAGTAATATAATCAGAAAGTGATTTTATAAATTTTTTTCCTATTACTGAGTCAAATAAATCATCATTAAAATTTTTTTTATCAAAAAAATATTTATAAAGATTTTCAACATTTTTTTTAATTTTTTCTAATTTCTTTTTATGAATTGCATTATTTAATGATTGTAAATTTTTAGAATCTTTAATTAATTCTTCAACATGATTATTAAATTTTTTTAATTTAACATCAATATCAACATTTTTATTTTTATCATTTGAATGACCACTTCCTAAAAAAGTAAATAATTTTTTAGACATTTAATAATTCCAAATTTTTAACTTAATATTAAATTATTTATTAAAAAAAATATACATCAAAAAAAAAAAAAATTCAAAAAGTAAAAAAAATAAAAACAAAATCATTTTTAAAATAAAAAATTTAAACAGGCATACCAAAAAACATTCCATTTAATTGTTTAAATTTCGAAATAGTACTTTTTCTAATTTTTTCAGTAATAAAATGTGGAATATACCCTTTAATTCTTTTATAAACATCTTCTTCAGATTTATTAATTAATTTTTTTAATCCTTTTGGATTTCCTTCAAATAATTCATCATCAGAATGAAAACCAGAAGATTTTAAATTAACCATTCTAATAACTCTTTCTAAATTTAATCTACTATGTGAATTTCCTTGTGAATGAACATATTGAATATCTTCATAATTATTACTATTTGAATTGTAAAATGGATCTATAAATTGTTGTGATTGATATTTTTGTATATTTTGAGAATTTTTATATTGTTTATATGCTGTGTTTATATTTCTTAAAAATGTCATTTTTTTCGTTTTTTTCTTTTGAGGAAATTCAAGTGTTGGTTTTTTTGATAAACGAATTTGATAAAATTCTTTATCATATTCTTCTGCTTTTATTATTTTTTCTTTTTCTTTATTGTCTAAATATTTCATTACTTCATTATAATATTTTTTTGATTTTTTTAATTGATTTGGATAAAATTTATCAGTAAAATTTTGGATTATTTGATTTCGAAATGATATTATGTTTCTACTAAATTTTGGTATTTGTTTTTTTGTGTCTAAAATATTTTTTGTTTTTTTATTAAATGTATTTATTAATGTTTTTGACAGATTACTTTTACTTTTTTTTTTAGTTTTAGTATCATCATCATCAAATAATATTGTAAAATCTTTTAGTGATAATGAATTTAATTTTTCTTTTCTTTTTTCTTTTTCTATTTGATTTATTATTAAAGGATGTAATTTAAATTTATTTATTATTGAATCTATTTGTAAATGTAAATGACTTTTATTATTTATTTTTGGAGAAATTGTATTAGAAAAAAAGTTCACTGAAGTGGAATTTGTAGAAAAGTTTGGTGATATTGGAATTGAATTTTTTTTTTTTATTTTTTTTTTTCCTTTTGATGAAATATTATGTTTTTGAAAATAAAATAAATCAATATTTTTTGTATTATTAGGTGAATATTTTCTATTTTTCATTATTATTTTTTTTATTAATTTTATAATAATTTAAATTTATCTCCGATTTTATTTATATTATAATTATTGTATTTTTTAATCAACAATTAAATTATTATAATAAGTGTCATTTTGGTTTTGTATAAACTATTTTATTTTTTTAATCAATAAATCATACATAAATATTATCTAACTTATTAATAATAAAAAGAAAAATATTTTAAAAATATAAAAAATATTTTTTACATCATTAATTAAAAACATTTTTTTTCATTTTTATTATATAATTTTTAAAATTTATTATTTTTATTTTACATTAAAAAAAAATATTTCTTTTATTATTAAACATACCTTTATTGAAGATGGATTAAAAATATAAATATTAAAATTTAAATAAACAAAAAAAAATAAAGAAAATTTGCTTATATAATATTTAGAAATATAAATCATAAAATATGGAAGAAGCAATTGATATAATTCAAAATGATGGAAAAATGCAAAAAATTCAAACAATACTTATATTTTTAACAAGTATTTTAAATTCAGTAATAATAACATTACTTCCATATTTATTAAAAAAACCTTATTTTTTATGTTCAAATGCATTATCATTTAATTCAGCATATTTTAAATGTGATGAGGAAAATTATTGTTATAATAATAATTTTTTTATTAAAATTGATTATTCAAAAACATTAAATAATTGGAATGAAAAACTTTCATTTTATTGTGATAAAAGTTATTATATTTCATTAATCATTTATTCATATTTTATAGGTGGAATTATATCATCATGTATTTTTATGCATTTAGGAGATAAATATGGAAGAAAAAGAATTTTTAAAAAATTAATACTTATAATTACAATTTGTTATTTTCTATTTTTATTTTCTTTTAAACAATCAATTTTAATTTTTATTTTTTTTTTATTTGGTATTGGAAGTTTTTCATATATAATGACAACATTAATAGTTCCAGAATTATTAAATAGAACTAATTCTGCTTTTTTAACTTCTTTAAATACTTCTTCTGGTTTTATTTTTGGAATGTTTTTTTATTTATTTTATTCTTTTTTCAATAATATGAATATTTTATTTTTAATATTAACAATTATTTCTATAATTGTTTGTTTTTATATTCATGTTTTTATACATGAGAGTTTATATTGGTTAATTAGTAAAAATAGAATAAATGAATGTTTTGATATAATGAAAATTATTGCAATATATAATGAAAGAAAATCTCAATTAGATAATATAAATAGAGAAAGATTTGGAACAGATAAAATTAAAATTATAGAAGAATGTGATTATATATGGACAATTTTTAAATATGATTCTCAAAGGAAAAGACTAATAACACATATGATATTATGGATATTTACAGGAATATCATTTTATTCTTTCCTATTTAGTATTTCCTTTATAGAAATAAACTATAATTTAAAATATTTTTTAGTTTATTTCATAATATCATTAACTCAAATAATAATAGGATTTACATGTGATATTATAGGAAGATTAAAATTATTATCATATTCATTATATTTAAGTGGAATTGCCTATTTTTTATTTGCTTTAATTCCAAATACAAATTGGATAAAACCTTTTGCTTTTACTTTAATAATTATAAGTTCATCATCAAGTTATACTATTTTATTTATTTTTACTTCTGAAGATTTTCCAACAAGTATAAGATGTACTGTTATGGGAACAATGTTTATTATTTTGAAAATTTCTGGTATTATTTCTTATACTTTTTTAAATTCTAATATTTTTAATTATGTTATTATTGCTTGTTTATGTTGTGTTTCTGGTAGATTATCTGAGTCTTTAGAAGATACTTTTGATATTGTTTTAGATGATGAAGTCCCTGAATGCTATGATGAAACTCCTTTTAAGAAAAAATTATTTAGAGCTTTGAAAAAAGAAAGAAAATCTTCTTTATCTGATTTATATTTTTTAACAAGTGATGATGAATCTTTTAATAAAGAACAAATATATGTTTAAATTTTTTTAATTTTATATTAAAATATAATATTAAAATTAATTTTTTTTTTCTATAAAATATATTATGAAAAAATAAAATTAAAATATATTATATTCTATATTTAAGAAAGTTATAATATTTAATATTTAATTATTTTAATTTTTACTAGTTTTCTTTTATTAGAATTTATAAAGTTATTAATTTAAACAATATATTTAAAGTTGAAAATTAAATCTTTTTTCTAATAATAATATTCCCTTCTGTATTAGCAATTTTTTTAATATAATTTTCAGCTTCATCATCTAAAGTATTTTTCTTTATTACTGATTGAATATCAAATTTTAAATTTTCAATTAATTTCATTGTATCAGTTTTCCCTTCATTAATTCTTTTTTTTTCAACACTTTTCATAAAATTATCAATATTAAATGGTTTTCTATGACTTTTATTATTAACATTAAATGGAATATATTTTTTTTCTTCATTTGGACTTTTTATTTCAAAACTGTCTATTATATTTGGAACTTTAATTGATAAATTTTTTTTATTTAATTTTTTATTTAATCTCTCTTTTGATCTTTGTTTTTGCATTTTTTTAATATTTTGATAATCTGATAAATATTCTTTCCTTTTTTTATTTGTTAAAATAAGTTTTCTATTATTTTTATTTATTTCTTCACTTAAAAGAGAAAGTTCTTTATTTAATCTTCCCATAGTTTTTTCTTGATCATCAATTACTTTTTTATACATTTGTTCATTTTTTTTAAATTCTTTTTTTTTATCATTATATTTTATTTTTAATATATCATAATCATTTATGTCATTATCATTAACATTTTCTTTTTCTTCATTTTCTAAATTTTCAATTTCTTTTATTTTATCTCCTTTTTTATATTTAATATTATCATTAATTAATTTACATTGATTTTCTAAATATAATTTTTTTTTCATTTGAATTCTTAATTTATCTTGAGTATGTTTATAATAATCTTTTTTTAATTTAATTTTTTCTTTAAGATCATTAATTTTATCATTAATAGAAATAATTTCTTCTCTTTGTAAAACTCTTTGATTATATTCTCCAATTTTTGCTACTTGATTATCTCTTACTTTATTTAAAGCAATATTTTCTTTTTTTAAATTTGTAAAATAACCTTCTTTTTCTTTAATTAAATTTTCATATTCAACAATTTTATTAATAGTTAAAGCAACTTCTAATTCATTTTTTGCATTTTGAATTTTATTTTTATATGATTTAATAAGTTTTTGAAATTTTTTTTCTTCAATATTTTTATCATTATTATTATCAACTGATGAAATTTCATCTAAATTTTTACTTTCATTTTCTGAATTAAGATTACTTTTTTTTGGATAATAAATTTCATTTAAATCACTTTCTATTTCAATACAAATTGAAGATAATTTATCTTTTAATTTCTCATATGTTTTTAAAGAATTATCAAAATTTTTTTTTAATAAAATTTCTCTTTCTTTTTCTTTTTTTTCATTTTCTTCATTTAATTTTTTTTTTAATTCAATTTCACTATTTTCTTTATCATTACTTTTATTTTCTTCATTATTATTATTTTCATTACTATTATTATCATCACTATTATTTTCATCTTCATTATTATTTTCTTCATTTTCATTTTCTTCATTTTCATTTTGTTCATCATTATCATTTTCTCTTTCTTCAACTTCATCATTATTTTCTCCTTCTTCATCTTCATTTTCACTTTCTTCATTTTCTTCTTGTTTTATATTATTTTCTCCATCTTCTTCTTCTTCATTTTCTTCATTATTACTATTACTACTATCATTATCATCTTCCATTGGAGAATTTTCATTATTTTCATCTGAATAGTCATTTTGTTCGTTTTTTTTCATTTTTTATTTTTGATTATTATAAGTTATTATTTTTTATTTTTTTCTTTTTTCTTTTTTTTAATACTCATATTTTTATATAATCCTATAAAATGTTTACAATTTGC
>JAJJLH010000312.1:0-24342 GCA_023806865.1 Isotricha sp. YL-2021a
CCCAATCCCCAATCCCCAATCCCCAATCCCCAATCCCCAATCCCCAAATTATCTTTATCCTTTGAAAATAAAATTTTATTTTTAATATTATTCTTTTAAAAATCTACAAATTTTTTTTTAATTATTTCAAAATCAATAAAATCATATTAATATTTTATTTTTTTAAATAAAATTATATATAAAATTTTATTATATGCAGAGTAGAGGAGAATAAAAAATGATCATAAATAATTAAAAATAAATAAAATTTGTTTTAAATTAAATAATTAGATTTTTAAATCATTTTATTATTATAATTAATTTATATGCATTTATATATATTTGTTTATTAGATAGTTTAAAATAAAATATTGGATATTTTTAATTAAAATAATTTTTTTTATTTTTATATTTTTATTATTCATATCATTATTAAGTAATAATATGATTAACAAATTATAATCCTTTTTGACTTTTCATATTAATTTCCAAGATTTCCAATATTACCTAATTTTTTTTAAATATTTTAACAGAAAAAAAATAAAAAACATAAATAATTTTTAAAAATAATATTAAAAACTTAATAAAAAATCCAAAAAAAAAACAACCCATTAATCATTTTTATTTGAACTAGCAACCTTCCTCCCTTTCAAATAATTAATAGGATCCTCAATTTTTTCCAACAAATTAGCATCCATTTCCCCATTACACATAGGACACCTAACTTCATTAACAAGTAATTCTTTCATCTCACTAATATTACAAGGAAAATTACAATGAGGGCATTTACTCAAATCTCCAAGAACAACATGTTTCCCACTAGCAATACAAAAAGGAATAACATTATAACAGCTTTTACACTCTAAATTATATTCAGGTACATCTTTCTTACAAAAAGGACAAGGTGTATTCATTGGCATTGGTTCATCTTCACTTTTATATGCTTTTCTAGAAATTTTATCAATTTTACTCTTGTAATTTTCTGGTATTGCACCTTTGTAATCTTTCATTAATTCAATTGCCCATTGGGAACTTGATCTAAGTAATCCTGCTTCTTGACATTCTATTGCTACTGTTGTCATTATTTTTACTTTATCTTCTTCAAACATTGTTATACTATTTGCTACTCTAAGTAAATTTCGAGCTGCTTTTAATGCTAGTTTTAATTTTATCATTTTTTTGGCTATCATATATGAATGGAGGACACTTAGTCTTTGGTTTAATTCATATGATACTGGTAATCCTTTGTCTTTTAGACCAATGTATAAATCTAATAGAATTTGATGGGCTCCTTTATAATTGGAAAATTTCTGCTCATCTGATGCTAAGGTTATTGCTATACTACATGCTTGTTTATAATCGTCTAACATTATATATAAACGTGTTAGGAAATGATGACCATTTTTTGATTTGGTTTTTACTAAAAGATAATCAATTAGTTCATTTATTAATTTTTCATCTTTGTTTGTTCCTACTAATTCAACTGCTTTTGCTATGTATTTATCATTTTCACTCTTTTCATACATTTTCAATGCTTTTTCTAAGAGACCTATTTTCTCATAATATATACCTGCATTTCCATAATCATTTTTCCCTTCATAGTATATTGCAATTTTTTTAAATTCTTCCATACTTTTATTATTCTTAATCATGAAATTACCATAAGTTTCCATTTCATTATATGAAACAGCAATAGCAAAAGCTTCTTCATATCTTTTAGCAATTAATTTAAATTCAATAGTCTCTTTCTTTTTACCTTTACTTTCATAATAATCACTCAATAACAAAGCAGCAGTTTCAGTTTTACAATGATTAAATAATAATTCCTTAGCACGATCTGGATTATCTAAAAACTTAACATTAACCCTAATAGCATTTTCCCAATCAGCAGCAGCCTCATAAGCTTTTTCAGCATCTTGATACAATTTTTCTTGTTCTTTCTTCTTCCCTAATTGAATTAATAACTTAGGTGATTTAATCTTATCCATTAAATCCTCAGCACTTTTAAACAATTTCATCTTAATATAAATCATAGCAGCTTTCTCATATAAACCAACCATAGTATATAATTTAGCAGCTTCTAAATTATATTGAAAACTTTCACTTAAAGAAGCAACTTCAATAATTAAATTTTTATCATTTAATTCTTGTGCTTTTTGCAATCCCATATCAGTATTTCCCATTCTGAAAGCACATCTACTAATCCCAGCTAAACATTGTTGATTATGATATTCTAAATCTTTTAAATCATAATCATCATTAATTTTATTTAAAAATTCTTTGGGATTAGGAATTCTACTTTTAGTATATAAATTCATAGCATCTTGAACATTATTTTGTGTTTCATATTGATATGCTAATTTCCTTGCTATTATTGGTTCTTTTGTTGTATTGTAATCACGAGATAATTTCAAAGCGATTTCCCAATCTTGTAAATCAATTCTTAAATCAAGGGCTTTTTCAGGTTGGGATGATTCTAAAAATAATTCTTGGGCTAAATCTTCTTCTCCTAAAATTGCTGCAATGTGACCTAATAAAATTTTCTTTTCATTTTCTCTTTTTAATTGCTCTACTGTTAATGCTAATGAAATATTTTTTGAGCATTTAAATGCTTCTTCTGCAATTTCGATATTTAAATTTTTTAATGATTCTCTTCCTAATCTTTCATAATAGTCAATTTGATCTTTTTCTGATAAATATTGTGCTGATTTCATTGAGTTTTTATAATTTCCAATTTGTAAATTTTGAATAAAATATTTTTTATGACCATCTTCAGAATCTCCATTCGCTCTCCAATTAAACAACCAATAATGAGAACTTAAAATTAAAGATTTAATTTGTTTATTTGCTTTAACGAAATAACTCACATTTCCATTTGCTAAATAAAAAGGAAATGAATTTACTTCTAAAGTAGTTGTTATTGGTTTTACTTTTGGGTCATCTAAATCTTCTAAATATGAATATTCTTTTAATACTTTAACATAAGGACCTTGAAGTGAATGATTTACTATACAATATGAATATAGTGTTGTATTTGTTTTATTTGTCCCAATAAAAATATTTTGATCTTCTGAATCCCAAATTATTTTATTTAATTCTTCTTCATTATCAAGTGGCATTACATTTCTTGCAATTGGATTATAAACAAATCCCTTTCCTAATTTATCAATACACAAATATTTAGTTCCTGTTTTATTTGGAAATATACTTCTAATATCATTTTCAAATTTATTTTCCCAAACAAATCCTAAATTTTCTCTAATTGAATACATTTTAACTTTACCATTACTATCAGAATAAATTAAAAAATCATCATTCATAGCAACATAAAAAATTTGATCATCAGTATCTTTTAAAGGGAAAATTTTTTCAGTAGAATCATTTTCTAATTTAATAAAATGACATTTCCCATCACATAAAACACTCATATATTCTTTATTTAAAGCAATCATAGAAATATTTGAAGAAAAATCCTTAATTTTACTATCAAATTTTTCTAAAATATTTCCTTTATCATCAGTAATTCTAAAAATTTGTATTTCAGTTCCATAAGAAGCAACAAAATAATTTTCACTAACAACAAAAGTTTTTGGTTCTTCCTTTAATTTCAAAGTATATAATTCACTTTTTTTTTCTCCTTCAATTAAATAAGTACAAATATCATTTAAAGATAATAAAGTACTAAAATAATTTCCAGAAATTGAAAAAGTTTCACTAATAATAACATTAAAAGCGAAAATTGATCCTAAATAAGTACTAACTAATAAAATTTGTCCAGAATCAGACCATTGAATTTTTGATATTCTACCTGCTTGATTACTAATTTCAATTCTTTCTTCGACAATTTCTTTAAAAGAATTTTTGTCAAAAATCCTAACACAATTTTCCCCAGCAACAGCAATTCTATTTACTTCTTCACAAACATTTAAATCATCAAAACCATTTTTGAATAATTGAGTAGAATAAACTTCATTTTTAATTTCAGTCATATGTGTAGAAATAATTGATAAATAACCTTTAGAAAAACCAATAGCAATATATCCATCACCAAACCATTGATAAGTAACAATATTTCCATATTCATTATCTAAAGCTAATTCAATAGGATTATTTTTTTTTTGAAAATCATAAATTAATAAAGTTTTATTATTTTGAACAGTAGAAATAGTAGATTCAGTTCTTCTAGCATCATTAGTTTTTTGTCTAGCCCATTTAATTAATCTAGGTTCTGCTTTCATTTGTGCATTTTGTAATAAAGATTCTCCTTTTTTAGTTGTAACACTTAAAGTTTTATTTTCATCACCAGTAACTAAATTACCTTCCTCATTCCAATCTGCTGATAAAATAGCTTTTGAATGACTCATTGATAAAGGTATGATTTTATCAGTTTTTTTATTATAGAAATATATTAATCCTTTATTTGTACAAATTGCTAAAATTGGAGAATTTTTTGACCATCGAATACATGTTGGATAATCTTTATTATTTTTATCTATTTCTAAATCTAATGTTTTTTTTGAGAATATGTTTATTACTGTTACTATTGAACATTTTTCTTGATATGATGCTATTGTGTCTCCTTCTGAATCAAATTCAAGGAATTTACATTTTCCACCGTATTTTAAAGGGAAGTCTATTATTTTTTTACCCATTTTGTCTACTAGGGTTATTACACGGTTTTCACCACAAAATGCTATTATACGGTTTCCTGGTTGCCAACAGTATATTACTTCTCCCATTCCTAGTTTGTCTTCACGAAAGGCAAATATTAATTTTTTGTCTCCCATTTTTTTTAATTTTTTATGATTGTTATTTTAAATTGTTTTTTTTTTAAGGTTTTTTTAATTTGTATTTTATTATTTGTTATTTTTTTTTTTTGGTTTTAATTAGACTATTTTATATTTGAAATTGAAAAAAAATTATTTATAATTATAATAACTTAAATTATATTAAATTAAATATTTAATTTTGACAAATATTTTTTTTTTATATTTCATCTTTTGGGTCAATTTTATATTGTTTAAGTAATTCATTATCATTTTCAATTCCAATATCATCCATTAATTTAGCAGTTTTCATTTCTAAACTTTCTGATATTTGATCAATAATACCCATACAAATTTTTTTAATTTTTTTATAATTTTTTTTTGAATTTTGATAATTTTTTTCAGCTTCATTCATTTTTTCAATAGGAATAGGTTCAATAGAATTAGATTTAATTAAATTGACTTTTTTTTCTTTTTCCATAATTTCTTTCTTTAATTCTTTTATTTTTTCATCTAATTCTTTATCAGTATAAGTAGCAGAAATTGTTTTTAATTCAACATTTTTAATATTATATTCTTCTTTTAATTTTTTATTTTCTTCTCTAATTAAATTAATATCATTATCTAATTTATTTAATTCTTCTTCAGAAACTTGAGGAAAATTATCTTGATTAGCTAAATAAATTTTAGTATTATATTCTTTCATAATTAATTTTTTTTCTTCTGTTAAAGAATCTAAAATTTTTTGTAATTGTCCTTTTTTAACATTACCATGTAAATTATCAAATATATTTATTAAAGAATAAGGACGATTTTGATTTATCATATATTCTAAAACATATTCTTTTGGATCTCCAATTTCAATTTTTTCTTCTTTTAATTTTTTATTTTTTGATTTATCTTTTGATTTTTTTATATTTATTTGAGTTGTATTATTTGATGTTTCTTTTTTTTTCTTTTTAACTTTTTCTTTTTTCCCTTTTGAATCATCTGATTTTTTTCTTTCTTTTTTTTCATTTTCATTTTCTTTTTCTTTTTCTTTTTCTTTTTCCTTTTCTTTTGTTTCTTCAATTGAATTTTCTGATTGATTATTTGGTTTTTTTTTCTTTTTTATTTTTTTTGGCTCCATTTCATTTTTTTCTTTTAATTTACTTTTTTTAATATTTTTATCTTCATCATTTTTATTATCATTTTCTTCTTTTTCATTTATTATTTCTTCATTTATTATTTCTTCCTGTTTATTTTCTTCTTTTTTTATATTATTTTCTTCTTTTATTTCTTTTGATTCTTCTTCTTTTATTTCTTTATCTTTCTTTTTTTTATTTTTATTTTTATTTGATTTTAAATTTGATTTTTTTGTTGTTGATTTATCTTTTTTTTTCTTTTCATTTGTTTTAGGTGATTTAGTTATATTTTCTTTTTCTTTTTCTAAAGCTTCTTTTTCTTTTTGTTCTTCTTCTAAAAATTGACTTGCTATATCTGCTAATTCACTTGGATCAACTGATTCCATTATTTTATTTTTTGAATTTTTTATTTAAAATTAAATTTAATCAAAAATTATTTATATTTTTAAATTATTATTATTTTTATTTTTAAAATTGTAATGTCAAAAAATATAAATTCTATAAGAACTGAATTAGAAGAAATGATTATGAAAATAAAGAAAAAAATTAGTAATGTTGATATTATTTTAAATACTAATAAATTTAATAATGAAGATATTTTAAAACAATTAAATTTTATTCAAAATGATTTAAATAAATGTGAAAATGAATGTAATAAATTTTTATCAATAATACAATCATCAAATTTAAAACAAAATGAATTAGAAAAACAACAATTATTTCATACTAAATTAACAAAATTAATAAATACTCAAAAAAATTATTTTAATAATTTAATAAAAAAGCATAAAAATTTATCTCAAAATAATATTGATAATAATAGTGATGAAGATAAAGAATTTGATAATGATGATGAAAATGATTATATGATACCAAAACAACAAATTATGACTTTAAATAATTTAGTACAAAATAAAAATAAAGCAATTGATAATATTCATAAAAAAACTTTATTAATTAATCAAATATCAAAAGAAGTTAATATGATTACACATACTCAAGAAATGAAATTAAATGATGTTGAAAATAATATTCAAAACGTTCAAGAAAACACTAAAGAAGCTTTTCAAACTCTTTTGAAAACTGCAAAGGAAGATAAAAAAAATAAGATATCAAATTGTTGGATTATTTTATTTTTAACATTATTTCTTGGTATACTTATTTTTTTTTATACAAAAATAAAATAAACATTTATAAATTATTATTATATTAAATAATTATAAGCTTAATAATAAAATATTATTAATAAATTTTATTAATATCTAATATGAAAATATATATATAATAAAACTTTTAAATTCAAGTTAATTATTATTAAATTACCAAATATTAACCGATAAAAGAGTTGAAGAATTAAAATATTCAGAATAATATCTTAAATTAAAAAATAAATTATAATGATTATTATAAAAAAAATTAAATTCTAATTTTTTATAATTTAATTCTATAACATTTTCAATATATAAAACAAGTTTTATATATTAAATTTAATATATTTTAAATGAAATAATTTAAATGATTTTAAATTTAAAATATTTTAATTTTTATCTTTGGAATATAATATATAAATTTAATAATTGATTAAATTTAAATAAAAATGATTGAGAATAAAGACAAAAAAGGAAAAATTTCAAAGCATTCAAATACAAATCAATTAGATTCAAGTTCTATGAATATAAAAAAGAAAATTTCTGGAACTCAAGGTCATAAAATAAAAGAACAACAAAAACCTGTTAAAATTTTACAAATTGTGCCAGATAAAAATTTTGAAACTTCAAAAATGATGAAAAAATCTCAAAATTTAAAATCAGAACCAATGTTTAAAAAAAAACAAATTCAAGAATTTAAAAATTTAAATAATATAAATAATGAAATTAAAAGCAATATAGAAATAAATTATTCAATTAATTCTAATTTAAATGATAATAATATTAAAATTACATATAAAGATGGCGGCAATTTTGATGTTGACAATATTACATCTACATTTAAAAAATATAATATAAATAATGAAATTGAACCAAAAAAATCTTTTACTAAATTAGATACAAATATTGAATTAAATACAAATATAATGCAACCTGTAATGTTAGATGTAGAAATGAAAGATAGTTCAATAAATAATAATAATAATAATAATAATATTACTTTTAATAATTTAATTCAAAATGAACAAAATGAAATTAATATTGTAGATGATATTGAAATGAAAGATGAAACAAATCATAATTTTAATAAAGAAAAAAGGAATTCATATCATAATTTAGTTAAAAAAGTATCTCAAGGAATTCATATCCAATCTCCTATTACAAAATTAAAAATTATTAATGATGAGGAATATAATAATTTAATTAAAAGAATAGCAAATGGTTTAAAGATTAAAACTAGACCTGCTAATTATAAATTATTTAAAAAAGCACAATATAATGTTTTAGTTAGAAAAATTGCTGATGGATTAAGATATACATTAAATTATTCTAAAATAAACAATCTTTATTATAAAACATTAGTAAGAAAAATTGCAATGAAATTAAAACAAAATTTATCTTCAGGAAAACAAAAGAATTTATATTATAAAACATTAGTTAGAAAAATTGCATTAAAAATGAGAATTTCATTAAAAAATAATGAAAAAATAATGAAAAATAAACAAAATGAAAAAAAAGAAAGATATAAATTATTAATTAAAAGAATTGCTTCAGCAATGAAACCATCAAATTTAAATGTAGATTTTGATAAAATATATTATAAAATGTTAGTCAGAAAAATTGCAAATCAATTAAAGATTATGAGAAGAGAACCAAAACATTCATTTTATCATAAAGCTTGTTATAATTTACTAGTTAGAAAAATTGCAAATGGGTTAAAAAATATAAATAAACAACCTGAATATAAATTATATAAAAAAGCTTGTTATAATTTATTAATTAGAAGAATTGCAAATGGATTAAAAAGACAAGTAAAACCACCTCAAAATAAAATATTTAAAATTGAAACAAATTATCATATTACTAATGATATTGAAATGAAAGATGATAATCAAAATAATATTAATAATACTAATAATACAAATTTGAATACAACATTTATTGAAAATAGAATTTTTATTAATAATGATAGAATAAGTTTTTCAAATCCTAATGATGTTAAGATTAATACTAATTATTCTCCTTCTAAAAGAATAAGTATTGAAAATTCTGCTTTAAATGATACAACTTTTGATATTAATGTTAATGCAAATAATATTGAAAAATTAAACGAATTAAAAAAAATATCTAATGAAAAACATATTATTAATAATAATATAGTGAATAATAATTTGAAATATGATATTGAAATGAAAGAAGAAAATATCCATAAACCAATTATAAAAATAACTGAAATAACAACAATACCTACTAATACTATAAATGAAGTAACAACAATTAAAAATGAAATTGATATACCTCAAAATCAGAATTCAAATATAATTACAAATGAATATTCAGTAATAAAACAATTAAATAATATTTCAAAGCAAAATTCCCAATCAAAAACCTTAATATCAAATTCAAAAAAGAATTATAATATTTCAAATCAAAATTCTCAAACAGAAAAATTAAATATAATAAATAATAAATTAGAAAATAATATTTCACCATCAAAAATAGGAAATCAAATTATTCAAGTATCTTCACATAAATCACATATTAAAAATAAAATTTTAACTCCTTCAAAAAATCAATTATCTAATCAATTAACAATTGATTATTTTAATAATTTAAACATTCCAAAATCAAAACCATTAACACCATTAAAAGTTGAATATTCATCAGCAAATAAATCTTCAAATAAAAATAAATTAAAAGATTATTTTAATTCATTACAAAAAAAAGATAAAAAAATAGTAAGAGAAGAAGGAGAAGAAAAAAATAGTAATGATTATTATTTAAATAAAAATAATTCAAAATCAAGAATTTCAATTCAATTAAAAAATATAAACTCATCTTCTAATAATTTTATTCAAGATTTCGAAAAATTTTTAAAAGAAAGAGAAATAGAAATAATAGATTATATTCCTTATGAAGTAGGATTAAAAAGTTTAGGAATATTATCAAGAATTGATTTTTGTTTTCTTTTAATGGAATATTTAGTACAATTATATAAAATTGATATTTCAAAATATATAAAAGTATTTAAGGAATTTTCAAAATATACAAGAACAAAAGAAGAACTTGAAAATTATAAAAAATTTTTTATTACAAATATATTAAGAAATTATACTTCAGAAGAGATAAAATCTGAATTAAATAAATCAAATATTCAATTTAATGTATTAAATAATGAAGCAATTTTAAAATTAATTCCTGAACCAAAAGTAAATGAAGATTTTGATTTAGTAGAATCAAAAAGAATAAAAACTGAAGAAATAGAAAAAAATGATAATTTTCATAAAAATTTATCAAAATGTATTCATAAAATAATATTAACAAATAAATATATATTAAAAAAATCAAATGAAATAAATTTAGAAATTGATGCAAATATAAAAAATAATGAAAATGATATTAAAATTGATTCATCAAATTCATTTTTAATATCAGGAAATGAAATAATAAAAATAGAAAAAAAAGATATTGCAACAAGTCCATTAATAAGTAAAGTTAAAGAAAAAAGTTTTAAAGAAAACGGGAATTCAGGTTTTAAAATTGAAAAAGAAAGTAAATCAACATCACCAATTAAAATGATTGATGAAGAAGTAGATGTTAATATGGATTTTGTAAATAAATCTTCAAGTTCATCTAATAATGATAAAGAAATTGAAACTCCTAAATTTTCATCAAAAAAAAATAAATATAAAAATATTGAAGAAGATAATGAATTAAATAATAATAATAATGAAGAAGAAAAAAAACATTTTTTAAATGAATTATCTGAAAAAATTCAAGAAGAAGTAAATGATATAAATAAAATTGATAAAATAATTGATAAAATAGTAAATAATGAAGAAAATAATAATAATGAAAGTAGTGAAAGTGAAAATTTAAATGAAGAAAGAGAAGATAAGAGAAATAAAAAAAGAAATAAAAAAAAAAAAAATAATGAAATTGAAGAAGATAAAAATGATTTAATTGAAAATGAAGAAGAAGAAAAAAAGAAAAAAAAGAAAAAAACACCAGTTTATAAAAAAAGAAAAACAAATAAAAAAATAGAAAGTGAAGAAGAAGAAGAAAAAGAGAAAGAAAAAGAAAAAGATAAGGAAAAAGAAAAAGAGAAAGAAAAAGAAAAAGAGAAGGAAAAAGAAAAAGAGAAAGAAAAAGAAAATGAAGATTCAAAATCTTCTGATGATACAATTTCTGATATTGAAGATGAAGATAAAAAGAAAAAAAATAATAGAAAAAAAACTCCTATTAAAAGAAAAACAAAAAATAAAAAAATGGAAGATGAAGTATTAAATGAAAAAGAAGAAACTGAAAGTGATGATGAGAATGATAAGAAGAAAACTAAAGGAAGAAAAACTCCTAATAAAAAAAGAAATCAGTCAAAGAAAAGAAATAAATAATTTAATTTTATAATTTTTAATTTTTTTTATTTTAAAATTATATCAATTAAAAAAAATATTTTATTTTCTTTATATTTATAAATACTAATTAAATATTTTTTACATTATTGAACAACATCCAATCGATTCTTTTTTTTGTCTTTTATCTTTTGTATTTTCTAAAACTTCTGTTATTTCATTTTTTGTTTTATAATGATTATTATTTATATTATTATTATTATTATTATTAAAATTATTATTATTATTCAAATTATTATTATTTAAATTATTATTTTTATTTAAATTATTATTATTATTAATATTATTTGTTATTTTATCATTTTCTGAATTTGAATTTGTTTCATAATTTACTATTTTTTGCTCAATATTATCAATTATTTTTATCTTTTTCCCAAATAATTCAATAACATTATCTTTTTCCTCATAATTATTTTGTTGTTCATCTATTATTTTATCTTCATTTCTTTTATTTTCATTCTCAATATTATTATTTATGATATCATTTTTATCAAAATTTTCAATTTCATCTAATTTATTATCATTATTAACATTATAATTATTATTTTCATTATTAACATCATTTTTATTATTATTTCCCCTAAAATTATTTTTATCATTCTTTTCATTAATTTTTTTATAATTATAATTATTATCATTATTATTATCATTATTATTATTATTATTATCATCACTAATAATATTATTATTATAATTATTATTAATATAAATATCTCCTTCACTTTTTTCCTCTTCTTCATATCCAATCCAATCGTAATAATAATCCAATTGAAAATCCATTTTTTTTAAAACATCAATAAATAAATTTTCCAAATATAAATAATTAGGATCTTCTTCATATTTCAACTCTCTAGTATATTTAATATAATATTCAAATTCCTTAGGAAATCCATTACAAAGTTCCTCAGGAGAAGTTTCTTTTTTTTTTAATAAAATATTTCCATATTTATCATCTTTATTCTTAATAGGTAATCCTTGCCAAGGTAAACTTCCTTTTAAAAAATACATTAAAACATAACCAACAGCTTCTAAATCATCTCTTCTACTTTGTTCAAATCCACTTAAAGCGTTAATTGAAGCATAACGGGCAGTTCCTGTTAATTTTCTCTTTTGTTTCATTTCATAATGTTTTAAAGTTTTACTTGATCTATATTTTTTAGCTAAACCAAAATCAAGTAAATAAATATATTTTTTCTTTTCATTTTTTCCTATTACAAAATTATCTGGTTTTATATCTCGATATATTATATTTTTATCATGAATAAATTTTAATATTTGTATCATTTGATATCCTATATTACAAACACATCTTATTGACATTTTTTTTTTTGGTAATAGTGATAAAAGTTTTTGAAGGGATTTTCCCATTAATTCCATTACTGCAATATTATAATTTTCTATGTGACCATATGAAATAACTTTTGGTATTTGAGCTAATTTTTTTTATTAAAAAATAATCTTACGACATTTTAAACTATTCATTAAAAAAGCTTCATTTTGTAATAATCTTTGTCCTTTTGATTTATTTTCAAATTTCAAAGCATATTTTTTATTTTGAAAAATACCTTCATATATACTTCCAAATGACCCTTCACCTAATTTTTTTATTAAAACATATTTATCAAAAATTTTTTTTCCTATCATTTCATCATCATTCATTTTAAAAAAAATATTAATTTAAAAAAAAAGTCAAAAAAAAAACAATTATTTAATATATAACTTAAATAGAAAAAATAATATAAAATAAAAAAAAATGAATGCTGAAGCTGCATCAAATATAAAATTCAGACAATATGAAAATGAAATAGAAAAGAAAAAAAGAGATGAAGATAAAATAGAATTAATGACTCAATTTATGTTAGATCCAACATCCTCAGCAACAAAATTATTAGAAAAAAGAAGAGAAATGTATGAATTACAAGAAGCATTACAAAAAGATAAAGAAAAATTTAATGAAAAAGAAACTCAATTTAAAAAAACTGAAGAAGAATTAAGAAATAGAGATGAAGATTTTCATAAGAAAATATGTGATTATTATATGAATACTTTTGAAAAAAAACAAAATGATGCACATGCAAATAGTGAAAAAATAAAAGCAGAAAGAAAAGCAACTTTAGAAATGGAAGAAAAAATAGCAAATTTAAAAACAAAAAATGAGAAATTAAAACAAGATTTAGAAAAATTAAAATTAATACATGATAAATTAAGAGCATATGAAGATTTTTTAAAAAAAGTAAAAGATAAACATCCTGAAAGTTTTAATGATTTAAATGGAGTAATTGAAAAATATAAAATATTAGAAGATAAATATAATGAAATAAAAAAAGAAACAGAAATGGCAAAGAAACAAAAAGAAGATGAAAAAATAAAATTTAGACTTGAAAAAAGTGAATTAGAAGGAAAAATAAATACATTAATATCAAATATTCAAACTGTACAAGGTCAATTAAAAGATTTGAAAGAAAAAAAAAAAGATTTAGAAAGTGAAGTTACTATGATGGAAGCTAATTCAAATACAGTTGTTTCTTCACTTGAAATGATATTATTAGCTGTTGATAATATTTATGAAAAATGTGCTAAAAAAAGTGCTTGGACTCAACATGGGGATTTAAAAGAATTTTCTAAATATGATAATAATGATAAAGATAAGAAGAAATTATATCAGAAAAGAGTTCAGGAAGCTAAAACGAAAATTAAGTATATTAATAGTTATATTCAAGATTATGTTAAAATTACTGAGGATTATAAAAAAATGAAGAAACAACAAGCTACTAATAAATAAGATTTTTTAATTGAAATTTTATTTTTTTTTTTTTATTTTTTTTTATTTTTTTTAGTTTTTTTTAGTTTTTTTTGAAAAGAAATTTTTATTTTATTTTTATAAAATAATATTTTTTTAATTTATTACGTGTTTAATTTTTATTTTTTTAAATATTTAATAATTAAAAATCAGGAAAAAAAGAATTTTTTTAATTTTATTTAGAATAATATTTTAAAATAATCAATATTTATATTTAAATTTATACTTTAGATGCATCATCACTTTTTTTCAAATTAGAAGAATGTCTTAATTTATAAATATAAGGACCAATGAATGGAATCCATTCAAAATATCCTAAAAATTTCAAAGCATAAGCCTTAAAGAATTCATAAATTCCATATATTTGCACACAAGTTCCAATAAATTTAAATCCAGTAACTATAAAAACTAATCCAATAATCAAAGCAATAGAACCTTTAATTTTTCTTCCAAAAAACATAATAGTTTCTTGTAAACCTACTAAAATATATAAGCCTACTAAGAATAAAACATTTGATAATAATAATAAAGCCCTATCAAAAAATAAAAGTATTCCTATTCCATATAAAATACCTGATATACCTAAAACAACAGTTCCTAATTCTAATATATTTAATTTTTAATTTTTACTTTTATTATCATCCATATTCAAAAAATTCATTTAAAATTAATAATTTATAATATATATATTTAATAATTAAACTATATTTATTTTAATTATAAATTAGTTAATAACCTTTAATCACTTTATTTTAATATCCATATTATCATATCATTATTAAATATAATTAACTATTCATATAAAAAAGCTAAAAATAATTATATTATAATTCTAATATTTTTTTTATTGTTTTTTATATTTTTTGTTAATTACTTTTTAAAGAATCATAAACTATTTTTGCAAGGAAAGGATTTTTTGAAAGAAAATTTAATAATCTTTCTTGATGAGGATAATTAGAAGTATTAACTTGATAATGAAATATTGTAATATTATCAATTTTCATCCCAAATAATAAAATTGAAATAATACATTCAAATATACAAAGAAAAATAAGCCATTTTATTGTTATTAAAGAATATTGTTTTTATTTATTTTAATTTTTTACTTTAAAAGTAAAATTATAAATATCTAAAGAAATTGTTAATTGATTTCTTTTATCATCAATATTACTTCCTCTTAATATTTTATATAATTGTAAATTAGATGTAAAAATTTTAATTATACAATTTTATATATAAATACTTCATATAATATTGTTCTAAAGACATAAAAAATTTAACATTCATTTATTTTTCTATTATTATTTGTAAGTATTCTATCAATTGTTTCCATTTGATAAATTTTAATCTTTAAAATTTTTTTATTAAAAATAATTTAATTCTCATTTATTAAAGTCAATTAAAATATATTATATCATTTTATATTTTTAATTCTTTTTTCTTTAATCTTTAGATAATTTTAATATTTAATAAATTATAATGAATTTAAACCAAATAGAGGAAGTTGAATTTTCAAATATTTTATTCAATAATGAAAATGAAAGTTTTTTTTATGACAACTCACTTGAATTTGAAATTAATGATTTTATAAATGATGAGCAAGAAAATGATTTTTATAATGATAGTGATTCTTCAATTGATGAATTTGAAAATAAATCTTGTGAAAAAAAAATACCAATTTTTCCAAGTACAAAAAAATTATTTTATAAAAAAAAAGTATCATTTAAAGATAATGAAGATAACGAAACTAAAAATAAAAATATGCTTGATACTAAAAGTAATATTTATACAGAAAAAAAAAATATTACTAATTTCAAAAAAACTTTTTCAAGGAGAACTACAGATCAATCAAGTGATTCAAATATAAAAAGCTTAAAAATTGATGTATTAAATATTATTTTAAAAGAAGAAAAAAGAACAATGATTATCTTAGAAAAAATACCATTTAAATTATCTCATAAAAATTTTATAAAAGAAATAGATTCAAAAGGATTTAAAGGAAAATATAATTTAATTTGTTTTCGTAAACTGAATTCGAAATTTATAAATATTTATATTAATTTTATTCATGAATTTCATATTATTTCATTTTACGAAACTTTTAATAATAGAAAAATGAATTCAATTGATAAATTAATTAATATAAAATATTCCGATTTAAATGAATATGAATTAAAAGTTGTTATTAATTATAAAGATATTTTAATTGAATTTAATGAATATAATAATATTTTACAAAAAATAGAAATTCCTTTATCATATTTATCAGTTTTTAAAAAAATATTTCCAAAAGCTGTTTGTATTATAAAGGAAGAAAATATGTACAAAGAAGGGAAATTCCTTGTTAAAAAATTTTAATATAAGGAAAAGGTAATCATTTTAAAACAATTAAATGTTTTTTTTTTTTTTATGTATTTGTATTTATCAAATCAGAAATTGTTTTAATTTTTATTAACATTTATAAATTGTAATGTAATGAGGGAAAATAGAAATTTTTGATGTAAATTGATTTTATTTTAATATAAATAAAACTAATAATATAATAAAAAACTTTATAAAAAGTAAAAATAAATATAAATATATTATTTGAAAAGGTTATAGAAATTTATTAATTTTTTATTTTATAAATCTTGTTTTTTGTTAAAATTATTTTTTAAATTACTAATATTTAATTGTTTTATAGTATTTATCAATATTTTAATTTCTTTTTTTTGAGAATTTATTTTACAAGATAATCTTAAATAAAAAATAAAAATAAAAAACAAAAGAAAACAGGTTTTAAAATCAATTTCATTCATAATTTTATCACATATCATCAAAATAATATTTTGAAAATTAATTTGAGGTTGTTGTGAAAAAGATTGTACTTTTTCAACTCCATGTGTTAATTTACTTTCTTTTTTATCATCTTTCTTTTTTTTTTTTCCAGGAGAATATTTTTCAATAGAATTTCCTTTTTTTTTAATAAAATCAATCCAAGAATCAATATCTTTTTGAAATTCAACTTTACAATTTTTTTCAATTGTTGATTGAAGAAAAGAAGATTTAATAAAATTTCTCCAACTAATTACTCTAACAATTGATTTTTTACCTTTCATATATGGGTAAATTTCAAATTGTTCTTCTACTGTAAAATAAGTACAATATGGTACTCCTACACTCTTTGATGATCCTCTTATTATTAATTTACCATCATTTTCAATTGATAATATTTGTTGTTTTTCAACATCACTTTGATTTATAAATGGTACTCCTGTTAAGTGAATTGTAAATGATAAATTTCTTATTTTTTGACTATTATCTGCAAAACAATCAAAAAGATTATTATTATTTATATTATTGTTATTATTATTATTATTATTATTAATGTTATTATCATTATTATTATTAATATTATTATTAATGTTAATACTATTAATATTATTGTTAATATTATTATTATTATTATCTGAATTTAGTCTCCAATCAGTTATTACTATATTAAAATAATTTCCTAAGGAATCATAAAATGTTTTAAAACATGTGTCAATAGATGCATTTGTAAAATATTTTTTGAAAAAATCTTTTGGTGAGAGATCAATAACAAATTTACAATTTTCAATTTTATTATTTGAATCTAAAGGTAAAAAATTAATAACTTCATCTTCATCAATATCATTATTATCTTTTAAATTATTTTCACTTTTATTATTTTTAATATTTTCATTAATATTATTATTCAAAATTTCACTACTATTATTTTTTTTAATATTACTTTCATTTATTTTATTTTTTATATTAATTAAATTATCATCATCATCTTCATCTTCTTCTTCAGAATCAGATAAAATAATATTAATATTATTTTTATTTTCATCATTTTTTCCTGGAGTAGGAGTAATTTTATCAATATATGCTCTACACATCATTTTTATTCTTTTATATGCTATTATAGTCTCTTTAAATGATGTAAATTGATATTTATCTTTTTTTTGATTTTTAACATTTACTTGAATTGTATTTTTTGATGATTTTTTTAATTCTATTATATCATTAAATGGTATAATTAATTTTGTTGAAAATCCCATTAAACTGGAATTAAAACATATGAAATTTTCAGTTAAATATAATCTTCCTTTATGATTTATTGTATCTACTACTGAACAACCAAAGTCATCATATATTTTTTCTTCTTTAGGTAAATTGAATAATGTCCTTACTGAATCTTGTGAATCAGATTTCATTGAATTTAAAAATAAAGTTTAAATCATAAAAAACATAAAATAAATTTAAAAAATTTAATTAATAAATTAATTAAAGAAATTATAATTTCATAAATTTAATTAAATAAATTTGAACTTATTTTAGTTTATTTTTAGTTAATTCATATTACAATACTTTAAAAGACATATAATAAAAAATACTTTTTAATTCAAAAATAATGAAATTTTATTTGAATAAAAAATTAAAAAAAAAGTAAAAATTATAATTTAAAATTTTGAAATATTATATAATTATAAAAAAAATAATGGAAAATGATAACAGTCAAAAATCAACTCCTCATTTACTACAAAAAGAAAATCAAATTTTCAAAGAACCAAACAAAAGATTAAAATATATAGATGTAGTTAAATTTATAGGTTTATTTTGTATAATATATGATCATACATTATCATTTATAGAATTAAAAAATAATTTTACTTTAATAAGAAGATTTTTTTGTGGTTGGCATATGCCTTTGTATTTTTTTATTTATGGAATGAATACTTCATCTCTTCCAAAAAATTTTTATTCTACTTTTCAATTTTTTAATCAAAAATTTCAAAGATTAATGGTTCCTTATTTTATTTGGTGTTTAATTTATGCAAATGGACTTAATTCATTTAATAGAAAATTTTTTTATGGAATTTTATATGGTTCCAATTTAATGTTAGGAGAAGTAAATACAAATAGAGTTTTATGGTTCCTACCTTGTTTTTTTTTTAGTATTATTATATATCAATTTATAACTAATTTTAATTATATTTTATCTAAAAGAGGTATTCAACCTTCTTTTTTAGCTTTTATTCAATGTATTATATTAGGTTTTTTAACTAATTTTTTAACTAATAAAAGTAAATTTGGTTTTCCTTTTTCTTTTGATGTTTCTTTTACTGGTGTTATTTATATGTTATTTGGTTATTTTTTAAAACCTATTATTGAAACATTATATTCTTTAAATAATTTAGTTAAATTATTTATTTGTTTATGTCTTTTAATAATTTGTTTTTTTGTTTCTAATTTTAATGTTAGTCCTAATAGCATTGGTGCTTGTATGGCATTAGGAGATTATGGAAAGTCTTATATTTTATATATTTTTAATTCTTTATTAGGAGTTATTGGAATTTTAAGTTTAAGTATGTTATTTGAAAATATTGAAATTTTTTCTTGGTTTGGTAAAGGAAGTATTTTTTTTATGTCTTCTCATTATATTTTTTTACAATTAACTATTCCTGTTGCTGTAGAAATTACTAAAATTATTCCTTTTTTTTATAATGAATTATTACCCTTATATTCTGATATTATATTACATATTCTTTCTATTCCTTTTCTTTTTTTAATTGAAGTTTATTCACCTATTTTAATGGGAGAAGTTCATTATTATGATAAAAATAAAATGAAAAAAGATACATTATTAAATAATTAATTTAATATAATATTATTCAATTTTTAATATTTAATAAAGTTTCAATAATTATTATATTAAATAAATAATTATAATAAAATGATAAAATAAAAAAAAATAATTAAATTTTATATTTTTTACTTTTCTCAATTTTAAATAATAAATCTTATTTAATAATTTATTTTAAACAGAATTTATCCTAAATCTAAAATTTCAAATAAATAAAAAAATAATAATAAAATTAAAAACTACAATTGCTTTTATATTTTTTTAATTCTAAAAGTAAAGGATCAATATTTTTTCCTTGTTTTTTATATTCCCTAATCCAAAATTCTGCATATTGATAAAATTCATTTGCTTCCATTTCCAAACCTAATTTATTTTTATAAGAATCTTCAACTAAATCAAGAAAATTTTTTCTAGCAATTCTTTTTTTTTCTTCTAATTGTAATTTTTGAAATTTAGCTAAATTTTTATCTCTTTCTTTTCTTAATAAAAATTCATTTTTTTCTTCCATTTCAATAATTTTCATTTTTTTTTTCCAATCATCAATATATTTTTCATTTTCTTCTTTTATTTTATTTTTTTCATCTTCTTTCTTTTTAATAATTTCTTCTCTTTGTAATTTAATATCATTTTTTATATGATCTAATCTTTCTTTTTTTTCTTTTTCTTCTTTTTCTCTTTTTTCATCTCTTTCTTTAATTGTTTTTTGTATTAATTCATCTTCTTTATTTTTATTTTGAGTTTTCATTAAATTAAGATAAGCAGTTTGTCTATCAATTAAATTTTGAATTCCTAAATTTCTTTCTTTTAATTTTTCATTAACTACTTTTTTTCTTAAATCATTTTGTTGTTGTTTTTTAATATTAAATTCTTCAATTCTTTTATTTTCTTCAATTTCTTTTTTTTTTTGTTCTTCTTTTCTTTGTTCTAATAATTTATTTGCTTCAATATAATCATTTATTCTTTGTTGTTTTATTTTTTCTTTTTCATTTTGTATTCTTTTATCTTCTTCAATACTTTTTTTAATTTGACATTTCATTAATTGACCTTCTACTATTTTTTCTTGATATTCTTGTATTTTTTTCATTTTTGATTCTTGAAATTGTTCATTTAAAAATTTCATTCTTTCTTTTATTTTTTGTTCATCTAATTTTTTTTTTTCTAAAACTTTCTTATCATAATCTTCCATTTGTTTAATTTCCATATCATAAAAACTTTTATTAATAATATTTTCCATTGTCTTCATTCTTTGATGAATATCTTTTTGATAATCTCTTTCTTTTAAAACATCACAAAATAATAATTTTCCATTAAAAGATTTTATTGCATCTTGTTGTTCAAAAAGTTTTTGTTTAGCTCTATCAATAATTAAATTTTTTTGAATTATATTAAATTTATTTTCTTCTTCATCAATTAATCTTCTTCTTTTTTCATCTTCGAAAAATTTTCTTTTTGTATATTCTTCTTGATGTTTTTTTTTTAATTCTAAATTATCAGGCCAATTTTTTGTTTTTGTTGCACTTATTGTTTTTAATTTTAAATCATATGCTTTTCTATTTTCGTAATCTGTATTTTTAGGTACAATTTGATTTTGAATTCTTAGAAAATCTGTTAATGTCATTGATATTGGGTAATTTCTATGTGATCTTGGACTTTTTTCTGTTATCATTTTTATTATAATTAATTTTTTATTTGATTGTTTTGATTTTTTTTTTTTTTCTTAGAATAATTAATTTTCTTTTTTTTTATTTTTTTTTTTTCTGTTTTTTGTATTTTTATATTTTTTTTAATTATTTTTTTTAAATTAAATATTAAATGTTTCTTTATATTAATGATATTGTTAATCAAAATGATTTTAAAGAAATTGCTGAAAATTCAATTTGTCCTATTTGTCAACAAATATATTATGAACCTGTTCAATGTCAATTATGTCAACATTTTTTTTGTAAACAATGTATAGGAAAATGGTTAAGACAATCAAATCAATGTCCCTTTAAATGTAAAGAATTAAATTTTTTAGAAAATAAATCAATGAATGATTATTTATCAATATTAAAATTTAAATGTAGAAATGGTTGTAATGAAATAATACCATATTTAAATATAAAAAAACATTATGAAGAAGAATGTCCAAAAATAAATTTTAAAGAAAAATATTTTGAAATATTAAAAAAATATAATGAATTATCAAAATTAACAAATATTCATTGTACATCACTTTCAATTTATCATAATCATGAATTAGAATCTCAAATTTATGGAGCAAATATGTTTTTATGTGATATATGTGAAAAATCTTTAAAAAGTAGAGATCATGGTTATTGTTGTAGAATATGTGATTTTGATATTTGTGATGATTGTGCTAATAAATTAAATAAAGGGAATAGTAATCATATTCATCCTCTTGAATTATCTAGACCTTTAAATTATCAATGTTCTCTTTGTAATAATTCGTTTAAATATAATGATAAAGCAATGTGTTGTTTACAATGTAATTATTTTGAATGTTTTAATTGTTATATATATAAATAGTTTTAATATTTTATTTGAAAAAAATAAAAAAAAAAAAATAAAAAAAAAAGATTTTTTGATTTTAATTTAATAACAACTTATTTTTTTTAATACAAATATGTGAAAACAATTTAAAAATTAATATAAATATTTTCTATTAAATCAATAATCAAAAATATATATAATTATATTTTTATTATTTTATTTAATTATTTATCCTTATTTAATTATTCCATCTTTTATCATTTGATTCATTTCTTCATTTGCTTTTAATCTACTATTAGGAGATAAATTATACCAATTTTTATTATGAATTTCACCCCATTTTTTCATTATTCTCTCAGGATGAAATCTAGGACAATAAGTAGCTTTAATTTCTTTATTATTTAATTTAGGAAATTTAACTGAATGTGGTTTTATAAAAGAAGAATTTAATGATTCTTTTCCTTTAGTTTTTAATAATTTAGAATGAAATTCTTGAGGACTTATTCCTCTGTTTAAACTATTTCTTAAAGATTTATTATTTGAATAATAATTATATGTTTCTGTACTTATTCCTCTTTTTATATTTTTTATTTTATTTACATTCATTGATACTGTTATACTGTTTCTAAAAGATAGATTTTCTTTATTTAATTTATCATTTTTTAATTTTGAGTTTTTAGCTTTTGTTATATTTTTCTTATCATAAATTGATTTTAATTGTTTTGGTAAATTATAATTCATTAATGATAAATTTAATAATGAATTGTCTTGAGATGTATTTAAATTCGTAATTGTTTTTTTTTTATTTATTTTTTCACTTTCTTCAATTTCGGGAATTGAATTAAAATTTTGATTACCAAAACTAAATTCATTATTTTCATTTATATCTATTTCATTATCATTATTATCATTTTGATAATTGCTATTATAATTTAAATTATTTTTATCTTCATTATTTAGAATTTCAGGATTTATTAAATTAAAAGTTAAAATATTGTTTTCATTTTCATTATTTTCATTTTCTACTAGATTTTTAAATTCAATATTATTATTATTATTTTGATTTTTAATATTTTTTATATCAATCATTTTAACAGAAATACATTTTTTATTTCCAAAATTTATTTCATTATTTTCTTGTTTATTATTGTCATTTAATATTTCTTTAAAAGAAAAAGGAAATTTAATTGGAATAATATTTTCAACATTATCAGGTTTCTTTTTTATAATTGAAGTTTCTTTATTTTCAGAAACTTCATTTACAACTTGAATATTATAATTATCATTGTTTTTTGATTTTAAAGGAGAATTCATACTTTGTCTATTTGATAAAATTGAATTTCTTTGAATAACAGATTTATATCTTTTTAAAGGTATTTTATTTTTTTCTTTTTCTATATCAAAACTAAGTTTTATTTCTTGTTTATTATATTGACTAAATTTTTTTTTATTTTTTTTCTTTTGAATTTGTATTGAATGATCTATTTGGAACCATTCATTATTTTTTTCTATTCTATATTATTTAAATTATAAATTTAGTTTACTCTTCATTGGATATTTCATTTACTTTAGTTAAATCTTTATATTGAGGTGCATCAAATTCAAAACGTGAATCAATAAATTCTTCTTCAATATTATTATTATTATTTGGTTTATTTAAATATAAATTCTCATGATTTAATTCAATTAAATTCCTTTTATTGTCTTTAGACATTTTTTTAAATTTAAATTTAAAATTTTATTTTTAGAATTAATTATTTTTAATAAATAAAAATAAAATTTAATTGTATTATAATAAAAGTATAATAGTATTTAATTTAACAATATTAAACATTATTTGATGATTCAAGTTAATTCAACACTGTAATAATAGATAAAAATTTAAAATATTATTCTTAATTTAATCAAATTCCATTAATAAATATAATAAAATATAACAATAAATTAAACTTTTAATAAAAATATAT
>JAJJLH010000313.1:0-24318 GCA_023806865.1 Isotricha sp. YL-2021a
AATTACCATGATGAATAAACTTAGAATTTTTAAAAGGACTTTTATTTTTTCTAAATCTATTAATAAATGGATTAATGTTAGGTAATTTAGTATTATGATTTATTATAATATTAATATTTTTATTTAAATCATTTGAATTTTTATTATTATCATTATTATTTTCAATTGTATTTAAATGGGAATTAGAATTAGAATTTTGAATTGAATTATAATTAATTTTCAAAATTTTATTTGATTGAGAAATTTGTCGAAATATTTTTTTTTTTATTGGAGGTGGCTAAAAAATATATTAATTAAATAAATAATATTTTTTACTATCATAACTGTAGTTTTGTGTACTTTAAGTGAATTTGTTTTGAAAGGATCCATTATAATATTATAAATTTTAAATATTTTTGATATAAAATTTTTTCAAAAAAAATTATTAAAATAAAAATGTTTATAGGTAAAGATGAATTAATAGATCAAAGTAATTTTAAATCAATAGAAAACATTTCAATTTGTCCTTTATGTAATGGAATAATAATAAATCCTTATGTATGTGAAAAATGTGAAAAATGTTTTTGTAAAAATTGTATTGACAAATATACAAATGAAAATGGAAAAAAAAAATGTCCTTTTAATTGTGAAAATACTTCTTTTAAGAGATCAATTTTTTTAACAAATATTTTATCTCAATTAAAATTCAAATGTAAAAATGGATGTGATGAAATAATTGATTATCAAAAATTAGAAATTCATTATAATGAAGAATGTAAAAAAATAGATTTTAAAACAAAATATTTTGAATTAAAAAAAAAATATGATGAAATGTGTAATTTATTAAAAAACAATGATTCAAATGAATTTAAATCTAAATTTCATAATCATATTTTAAAAGTTTCTTTTGAAAGAAATATGATGTGGACTTGTGATGTATGTAAAAAAATTTATATGCTTAATTCTATTAAAAGATATAGATGTAAACCTTGTGATTATGATATTTGTGAAAATTGTAAAAAAAAAGAAGAAAAAAAAGAAATTTAAATATGAATGCTTTTTATTATAAATAAAGATTAAAAATAAGAATTAATTGAATTAATCCATTAAAAAATTATATTAAATTGATGTAATTGATTTAATTAAATATATTCAAAAAAACATATATTTATTATAATAAAAAATAAAAAAATTATAATATCAATAATATTAAAAAAAATTAAAAATAGAAAAATAGGAAAAAAATATTACTTAATTATATAAAAAAATTTCAAAAAAATAGATATTCAAAAATCAAATGTAATTTATTTTATAAAACATCACATCAAAAAAATTCCATTTTAAATATTTATATTTAAAAATTAAAAAAGAATTAAAAGAAGAGAAGCTTGAATTTTTAAAACAGAGGTTTTATCAGATTATCATCATCAAGAAAACCAATTTCAATTTATAAAATTTTATTTCTAATTTTTTTAATGATAAAAAACTTATTAATCATAATAATTCTCATATTTTAAAAATTTTAATGAAGAATTGAAATTAAAAAAATAAATAGAATATTAAAAAAAGTTACAAAAAATGAAAAAATATCAATTAAATTTCAATTTTAAATATAATAAAATTAGTAAAATAATTATTTATTTGATTTTTAAAATTCCAATATATTTTTTATATTTTTATAATAAATAAATTAGAATTTTCAGAAAAAAATAAAATCATTTATTTTCATATTCTCTTTGAAATTGAAAAAAATATGTTTGAATTTCATTTATTTTACTTAAATTACAATTTAATAAATTTGTATTTTTAACTTTATTTATACCATTAAAATCAATTTTTTTTTGAAATGGGGAAGTAAATCTAAATTTATTTAAATTATTTAAACTAAATCCATTATTTGAAAAATGAGTTTTTTTATTTTATGATATTTTTTTAATTCTATTATTTTTATTTTTAATTTTATTTAAAATACTTTTTTTTTTAATTTTTTTTCCATTATTAATTTCATTAATATCTATTTTTTTTATATTATTATCATTATTTAAAGTAATATAATCATCAGTAAATTTTAAAGGTTGAGTTTGTGATAAAACTTTTTTCTTTTTATTATTATTTAATAAAGTATTTACAGTATGAATATTTTTATATGATAAAGACTCAGAAATACTATTAATATTAGAAAAATGTTTTGTTAAAGATGAATTTGAATAAGCAAAAATATTTTTAAAATATCTTCCATTTATAAATCTTTTATTTATTTTAGATTTTTGACTTTTATTTTTAATAATTGGAGAATTAAATTTTTTATAAAAAATATCTAAATTAGTCTCAATACCCAAATGATTAAAATCTGATATATTTTTTTTTCTATGTTTTTTCTTTATATAATTTCTAGATTGAATTATATGAGTTAAATTATTATTTTTATAATTTTTATTTCCTAAATTAATAGTATTAAAATTATTTTTAGAAAATTTTTTTGAAGATAAATTCATTGAATAAGTTCTTTTTTTTTCATAAGTTAATTTATTAAATACTACTAATTTTTCTTTTATTGAACGATAACTTGAATAATCAGTAATCATTTTTTTTATTATATTATCTGAAATATTATATCTTCTTGATTGAGTTTCAAAATCAATTGTTACATTATTTCTTGAGTTTTTTATTTTTTTTTGTAATTTAATTATATTATTTCTTGATGATTCTTTTTGTTTTTTTCTTTTATTTTTTTCATTATCTGAATCTGATAAACTTGTATTTTTCATTATTTTTTTTAAATATGTTTTGTTCATAAAAGTATCTAAATTTGATTTTATATTTTTTTCCTTTTTTTTTAAATTTTTATTAATTCTCTTTTCAAGACTTTTAAATGATATATTTTGAAATTTCCTATATTTATTTTTTTTTTTTGAATATCATTCTTTATTTTAATTTTATTTATTGGAATAAAACTTCTATATGAAATCATAGAATTATTAATATTAAAAAAACCTTTTGTATTAAATGTATTTTCAGGTGTTTTAATAATTTTTTCAAAATATTTTTTTTTATCATTAATAATTTCAATATCATTTTTTTTTAGTGAAATAATTTTTGAAGATTTAGACTTTTCATTTATAAATTGATTATATTTACATTTTTCAATCATTTCATTAGTAGGATTATCAATTATTTTTACTAAAGGTTTTAATTCTCTATAAAAACAATTTGATTTAAAAATAGGAGGATTTAAAATTAAAACACAAACTGAATTTTCTTTTTCAAATCCATCAATTATAATATAATCTTTTTTTGAATAAAAAAAATAATCTATATCATATATTAAATCAATATATAAAATTGGTTCATGAATATACATATATGTACATATTGAATAAAGTTCTTTAAAAAAATTTGTTATTTCTGTTGAATCTAAATCTTTATTTATTAATTCTATTTCTTTATAATTAAATATTTTCTTATCATTTATATTTAAAGTGTCAATTTCATTTTTTATTTTTGAAATTATTTTTGAATAAATTTCATCATTAAAATGAAATATAGTTTTATAATAAACTTGAAATAATAAAACTTTAAATTTTTCAAAAAAAAAAATAATATCTTCTTGATTTGGATTTATAATTCCTAAACATTTGAATAAATCAATTATTTTTTCATTAATATAAATTCTCGTCATATTATATACAATCTTTATAGTAAAATTAATTATTTTTGTTAATAATAAATTATCTTCACTACAATATTCAAAACAATCCATTATTAAATTTTGAGAAAAATTATCCCATTTTTCACAAAATTCTTTTGGCCAAGGATAATCACTTGAAGTATCATTATTATTCTTTTTTTTAAATTTTTCATTTTCTAATTTTATTTTTTCATATTCTTTTTCTTTTTTTAATAATTCTATTTGAATTTTTGAATATTTATTTTCTATTTCTTGATATTTTTTATATATTTCTTCATAAAAATTTTTTGAATCATTTAAACTTTTCAAATTCATTTAAAATATTATTTTTTCATTTTTATAATTTTTTATTTAAAAATAAATTTTATATTATTATTATATATTTAATATATTTTTTAATATTTATATTTTTTAATTTAAAAATATATGAAAGATGAATTTTTCAAAGAAAACTATCATATAAATAAAAATATGAATTTTTTAAATCAACAAGAACAAGTATTTAAAAATGATATTTTAAATAATAAAAAATATAATAAAAATAAAAATGAAATTTTTAACTTTTTAAAAGAAGAAAAAGAAGAAATAGAACAACCATTTTTTATAATGACATTAGAATTTGAAAAAGGAAAACATAAAAAAATAAAAATTTTTCCTGATTCAGATCCAACCGAATTAGCTTTTAATTTTTGTAAAGATAATAATTTAGATTTTGCAACAATGAAATATATAAATTCAGAAATTGAAAATTTAGTTTTAAAATTTAAAACAAATACAAATTTAGAAGAAATAACAAATAATTCAATTCAAGAAGTTGAAGAAGAAAATATGATAACTGATAAAACATTAAATTCAAATGAAAAAAGCAAAGATGATTCATTAAATAAAGAAAATAATAAAATTAATGATAATGAAAAAAAAGATTATGAAACATTATCTCAAGAATTAATTTATTCAATTGAATCAGAAAAAAAAATAGAAAATGAAAAAGAAAAAAGTATAAATAATAAAAATAATAATTATAAAAATTTCAACAAAGAAATTAATAATAATGAAGAAATAACATTAAATAATAATACAATGAAAGAAAGTGTATATTTTACTAATTCAGTAAGAACAAATAAAGATCCTATTACTTCAGCTGATTCTAATTTTATATCAAATGCTTCATCTTGTGAGTCACCTAAAGCAAAAAATGAAAAAATTAATTTAGAAGAAATTAAAGAATTATCAAATGACAAAATTTTTTTTAAAGAAAAATTTATGGAACCTGTTAATAAAATTTCTATTGATAATAAAATAATTAATAATTATAATTATTTTAATTTTGATAAAATTTCTAAAAATAATCATAATATTAATAATTGCGATAATCATAATATTATTAATAATAATAATCAACAAAATGGAAATTTATTAATTAGAGAAAATAAGGATATTGAAAAAAATAGTTATAATAAAAATTTTCATTTTGAAAATATTTTTAATAGAAAAAAGGAAACTTTAAAAAATGATAATAAAAAATTTGGTTTTTTTTCTCATAATGATTTTAGTAAATTTTTAGAATTAAAAAAAAAAAAAGATGAAGAAATAAGAATACTTGAAGAAGAACAACTAAAAGAAAATAAAAAACCAACATTAGAAAAAGAAATTGATAAAACAAAACATATAATAAATAAATTTTCGAATGAAAAAATAGAAAATCAAAATGAAAAATCAAAATCAAACAGAACAGAAAATATATATAATAATAATAATACTTTTTTAAATAAAAACTTAATTTTAGATGAAATAGATTCAGATTTACCAAATAAATTTTTATTTCAAAAATTTGAAAAATTAAAAAAAAACAATATAAAAAAAGATTCAAAAATAAATGAATTAATATCAAAACAACAAAATAAAAAACCAAATAAACAAGGAAGAAATTTTCATAATAACAATAATTTCAATTTAAATTATAATTACAATAATAATAATAATAATAATAACATAGTAGAAAAAAGTGTAGATATTTTTTTAAGTGGAAAAGATATTTTTAAAACAAATAAAGAAGAAAATCATTTAACTTCATCTAATTTTGATATAAGTATTACAAATAGAAATTTAACAAATATTAATACAACAAATAATAATTTTTTCTTACAAGATTTTTCTCAATTTACAAAACAATTAAATAAAATATCATCAAATAAAAAAAATAAAAATACACATAAACATATTCCTTTACCAACATCACCAACTTTTCTTAATTCAAAATATAAAAATAATAAATTATTTCAATATGAAATTTTTGAAGGAAAAAAAGAATATGAACCTTCTTTTTCTAAAAGTAAAGATTTTTCACAAATTAAATCTTATACTTATGGTAATTTAAATTTTACTCAAAGATCTTCTGAAAAAAAAAGTAATAGAAGTTTATCTCGTGATAATAATATTAATAATTCTAAAAATAAAAGTATTACTGAGAAAATAATTAATAAATTATATAAAAAAAAGAAAAATAAAAATAAAAAAAAATCAAGTCATTTTAGTTATAGAATGGATAATAATGGTTATTCTAATTATGATAAAAATTGTTTAAGTGATGATAATAATAATAATAAAAGTAGAAAAAGTAATTTAAAAAATAGTAATGAGTTTGATAAAGGAAAAAAAATAAATTATGGAGAATATTTATATAAAAGAAGTGTTGAAGAGAAAAATTTAAGAAATGAAAAATTAGAAAAAATAAGAAGTAAATTAGAAAAAAGTGATAAAGATAAATTTTTATTTAAACCTAAAATAAATAAAAATTTTCATCCTTTAAGAAATAAAAGTATGTTTGAAATTTCTGAAATTAAAATTAATGAAACTCAAAATAATTCTAATAATGATTTAAATGAAAAAAAATCATCTTCAAATAAAAAAATTCAAAAAAATATTATATATCAAAATAATAATACAAATAATATAAATAATACAAATCAAAATCGTTATATTCAAAAAAAATTAGAAAATTTAAAAAAAGATTTTGAATATTCTTTTAAACCAAAAATTAATCATAATTATAATTTTTCACCTGGATTAAATTATTTTAAAAAACAAGAAATTTATAATGAATATTCTCAAAGAAATGATATTGGTAAAAATGATAGTCAAAAATATAATAAAAATAATTCTTTACCAAAATCTAAAAAAAAAAATAATACAAAAAAAAATAGTTTTAATACTTGTTGTTCTGCATTAATGCTTCGTAATAAAAATATTTAGGTAATAAATTTATTTATAAATGACTTTTATCTTTTTTTAATTATTGAAATATAAATATACAAATTTATGTTATTATTTAAATAAAAATCAAATTAAAAGTGATGAATAAAATGGTATATAATAATTTAATTTAGTTAAATAAACAATTTAATATTTTTTTGTTGTTTATATTTTTTTCTTTTTTATATTTTCAATTATTTGAAAATAAAATATATAATGTAAAAATGAATTATTCTTTTTTTATGAAGTAAGAAATTAGAAAAGAAATATAGAAATATCTAATTTAAATCATTAATTTAATTATCAATTTAAAAGATTTATTAAAATTACATATTATTTTACCACATGTATTTAAAATCATAAAATAATTTATCATTAGAAATAAAAAAATAAAATAACCTTAAATAAAAAAGTTAAAAAAAAAATAAAAAAAAAATTAAAAAAAATTCAAAAAAATAAACCCAAAAATAAATAATAAAATTTCATTTAAAAAAAAATGCAAGCAAAACGTTTATCTCGTTTACATAAAGAACTTGAAGACCTGAAAACTTTCAAAGACACATTTTCAGTAGTAGTGGATCCAAATAATAGTAGAATATGGAAAATATCATTTAAAGGAGCTGAAAAAACATTATATGAAGGAGAAAATTTTACACTTCAATTTAAATTTCCTGAAGAATACGTAAAAAAAAAAAAATTAACTTAAAAAATATTTTTATATAATAAAAAATTTTTTTAGCCAATTGAAAGTCCAGAAGTAATTTTTATTGGTCATATTCCTACTCATGAACATATTTATTCAAATGGATTTATTTGCTTATCTATATTATATAATGAATGGTCTCCTGCTTTGAGAGTTTCTTCAGTTTGTTTAAGTATTCTTTCTATGTTGTCTAGTGCTACTAAAAAAAAAAAACCTGCTGGTGATGCAGAATTTTCTGCTAAGAAATTTACTAGTCCTAAACAAATTAGATGGTTTTTTGATGATGATACTGTTTAAATAAAAATTTTTTTTTTTTTTTTTTTTTTTTGGGTTTTTATTTTGGAAAAATTTTATTTTTTTTTTTTCTCCCTTTTTTAGTTATTTTTTTGGCTTTTTTATATGGTTTTTTATTTTATGTTTTTTATTTTAAGTTTTTTTTTGAAAAAAATGTTATTTTATTTTTATATATTAAAATTTTTTTTTTTTTTTTTTTGGTTTTTTTATATTAATTTATATGTTTAATAGTACATTAAAAGTTATTTTTTATTAATCTTCACTGTCCTCTTCTTTATCTTCATCAACTTCTTTTATTATTTTTATTTTATCAATATCATAATTTATTTTATTACAATTATTATTACTATTATTTAATGTAATATTAAATTGTATATTATTTATATCTTCTATTTCTTTTATTTTATATTTAAATAATAAAACTTTTAATTTTATTTTTGAATCTTCATCATCTTCATATAATTGTGATATATTTCCATAAGAAAAAACACAAGCCCTTACACATGAAATTAATATTTTTAATTTATTATTAATATTCATATTTCTTGTTAATTGAGATTCTTTATATTTTAATATGTCATATTCAAAGTAATATGAATTAAAAATATTTTGAAATAATTTTAATTCTTTTTTATGTGTTTGATTTTGATTTCTATATATTTTTGATTTCATTTTTGAATTTAAATTCACTTTTATTTCTTTATAATTTGATTTTACATTTAAATATTTTAATCTATTTTTTTGTTTATTTATATAATTTATTTTTTCTAAATTTGATAAATAATTATTTATCAAATCTTTTCTTTTTTGCATTAAAATATTCATTTTAAAATTAACAAGAGAATAAAAATTATATAAAGTTTGAAAATTATCTTCTAATTTTTTAATATTTAAATTATTATTATTATTCTCATTTGTGAAAATATTAAAATTATTTTTCAAATAATTTAAAGATGAATAAATCTCATTATCAATTTTTTCTGAATTATCCTCAGTTTCAATATAATTTACAAAAGTACTATTTTCAATAATTGGAATATATTTTAATTGTTCATTTGTATAATTTCTTAATTCAGTCATTGAATTATTATATTTCTTAACTAATTTTCTATTATTTATATTAGGTGATGTTTTTAAATAAATATCATCATCATTTATGGTTTTAATTCTTAATTTTGATTTTAATATTTGATTTTTTTTATTATTAAATTCTCTTTTTATTTTATTTAATCTTTTTATTTTATTTTGACCATTTTTAATTTGTTTAATTTCATTATTTAATGTTAAAAATTTTTCATTTTTTGAATTAATTATATTATTTGATTTATTAGAAGGAGGAGTTTTAATTATTTCAAATAATATTTTATCCTTATTTTTTAATATTTTTGGACTAAAATAATTTTGAGTTTTATTATTTTTTTTAATTAAAGAATTTTGATTTCTACTTATAATATCAAATTTTACTTTAATATTAAGTTTTATATCTTTTTCTTTTGAAAAAGAATCTAAAAATAAATGTTTAATTGAAGTAATCATTGTTAAAATACATTGTTTATTTATTTCATTACTACAAGAAACATTAGTGGATTTAATCAAAGAAAATGGAATAATTATTTCAGTCAATCCAATTAAAGATTTTGTTTTTAAATTAATAACTCTTATCATATACTTTAAATCATTTTTAACATTTTTTACAATATGATTTATTTTTTGAGTATTATATTGACCAATATTAATTTTACCTTCAAAATTATCTAATTTAAAAATACAATTTAAATCATTAAAAGAAATTGATTCTAAATTTTTTGGTTCAAATCCAATAATTTCTAAAGTAATATTGCAATTACTCATTTATTTATTAGTTTAAAATTTCTAAAAATTAATAAAAAAAATTCATAAGACAAAAAAATAAAATATTTAATTTATAAAAATATTTAAATATTCGTTCTCATAATCAAAAAAAATTAAAAAAAAAAATGACAAATCAAAATGAAAAAGATTTAAATATTGAAAATATTGAAAATGAAAACAATGAAATAAATAATTCAAATTCAAAAAATGAATATGAAGAAAAGAGAAAAAGAAGAACAAAAAATGATTATTTTGGAAGAACATTCATATGTAAATTATGTGGAAAAAGTTATTTATCATATCCTGCATTATACACTCATTGTAAACAAAAACATAATACTTTTAATTCAAGCGGAAGAGGAAGAGGAAGACCAAAAAAAGAAAATGGAGAAATTTATTCTGAAAGATTAAAATATAATCCTTTAGATGCTTCTTATTTTTTAAAAGAAAATAGAAAAGGAACAACAAATTTTAATGATTTTGGAAAAAGTATTATTAATGCTTTTAATGAAATTTATTCAAAGGAAAATTATGATAGAAATATTATGAAAGAAATGAAAGTTTATAATAATATTAATGAACATCCTTTTTTAGGTAAATTTTTATTAGATAAACATGATGTTAATATTAAAATTGATGATGAGAAAGAAATTTGTGATAATGTTTTTATGGATTATTTAAATAAAATGTCTTTACATGTTAATCCAAATTATTTTACTAAATTAATAATTTTTGTTACTTTATTTAGAGAATTTGTTAATATTACAGAATTTAAAAAAAAAAATGAAGATTTTTTAATGGAAAATATTGATTTATATAAAAATGGAAATTTTGAATATACTTTTAATAATTGTGCTGAAGATGTCCCAGATTTAAGTAATAAGTTTATTAGTGAGTTTTTAGATGTTGATAAAAATTTGTTTGGTTTTAATAAAGAAGATTCTATTGATTTAACACAGAATTTATGTCATTGGATGTATGAAAATAATTTTACTTCTTCGAAATTAACTTTAATATCTAGTGATAATAAATAGTTTTTTAATTAATTTTTATGAATTTTTATTATGGCTTTTTTTATTTTTAAATAGTTTATATTGTAATTTCAATTTGTTTTTTTAAATATTTTATTAATTAATATTAAACTTATTTAACTTATATAATATATTTAATTTATTTTTATTTTTATAAAAATAATCTTTATATATATTATTATATTTATTAAAATTATTTATTATACATTAATTTTTTCTTTAAATTTTGCATTTTATTTTTATTCTTCATTATAATTTACAATATCTGAATTATCATTATGATTAATTTTTTGAATTATAGGAGTTAAATTTCTTTTCTCTTTCTTAGAATAGTAAATTTGTTTATTATTTTTATCATTAATTTTATTACTATCATAATTATAATTATTATTAATTAAAGGTAATTGACTTAATCTTTCACTATCTAATTTCTTATTAATTTTAGGTAAAGACAAATCAGTTGTATTAGGTTTTTGTGAATAATTTCTATTCCCTTTCGCTAATAAATACTTATCATTCAATTCTTTAATACTTTTCCAATTTTTTCTCTTATTAATATCTTTTGCAATATTCTTTAACCCAAAATTCAAATTAAATCTTTCTTCACTCATTTGAATACTATTAGCAATATATTCTCTACAACCATAAATATCATTATAAATAGAATTAGCAATATTAAAATTAACAGTCAATTCTTCATAATGTAAAATAGAAATTAAACAATCTCTCCCAGTATTCTCAAAATCATTAATTAAATATAATTGATCATCATTTTTTTCATTAATCCCATCAAAATCTCCTTTAAAATAAGAAGATTCTAAAGTATAAGTATGTATTAATCCAGTTTTTTGATAAAAATGAACTCTTGATGTTGCTTCCTTTGAATTATTATCATTTTTAAATTTAGTTTTCATAGAACTTTCACTATAAATACAATGATTCCAATTAATATGTGATGATGTTAAATGAAAAATAAAACCATATAAAACATTTTCAACATGATTTTCAAATTTTTCAATAGCATTACCATAAGTATAAGCACCTCTTACATTCATATCAGCATGTAAATCAAAATAATATCTAATTTTATAAATATTATTATATAACATAAATAATTTTTTAATAGCAAAAATTTCAGGATCTGTTTTAATATCAGGATTTAAATAACATCTATTTAAATTATAACCATTTGTATCAAGTCTATAATTTCCAATTGAAACACCATCAACATTAATAATTGGTATTATTTTAAATATAAAATTTTCTCTTAATAAAATACTTTTATTATCTTTTTCATCTGTTAATAATTTTAATATTCCATTCATCATATGTGAACCTGGTGTTTCTCCAGGATGAACTCGAGCTGAAATAAATATTATTGGCTTATCATGAAGTGTTTTATTACATCTATTTTTATTTGGGAATAAACCAATTACATTTTGTTCTAATTGATTTTTTATTATATTATCTTTTGATGTTATTGTTATTAAATTTACATTTCTTTTTTCTTTACTTTGTATTAAAACTTCATTATGAAAGTAAATTTTTGATAAAGGATTATTGTTTATTTTATTATCTAAATAATTTAAAAAAGCATTATTTTTATCATATGAGAAAGGAAAACAAAAAGCAAAATAAACATATTTTAAACTTTCAAATTTATATTTTATTTTTAAAATTAAATGATTTTCTTTATCAACAGAGGCAGTAAAATTTCCATATCTTTTCCAATAAATTTCTTCATTTAAATTATATGAATTTTCAAAATCTTTTGGTTCTTCATTAACATTTAATTCTCTTATACAAATTTGATATCCTGAACGATAAACTTTTAAAAAATTATTTAAATTTACTATATTTATATTCATTTCTCTTGTAATTGTACTTTGAACTGCAAAATTAAACCAAACTTTATATATTGCAATTTGATGATCTAATTCTCTATCTTGACAATCAGATGATATATAAACATTATATGTATCTTCTGATATTTTTTTACAATTAAACATATTTCCACTATTATATTCACTTGTTAATGTTACTGTGTCATATTTAAATGTTGTTTGATTTTTGTTTGTTAAATTATTTTTTTGATCTTGAGGAATATTGTTTATTGGGTTTTTGGTATTTTTATTTGTTTGATTTATTGTTGTATTATTTGAAGGATTGGTTATTTTATTTTGTTTATTATTGTTTATTTTATTTATTATTGTATTATTTGAAGAATTGTTTATTTGAGTTTGGATATTTTTATTAATTTGATTTATTGTATTATTATTTGATGGATTGTTTGTTGGATTTTGGATATTATTTAATTTTAAAGTTTTTGTATTATCTAATTGATTGTTAATTATATTTTCTTGTATATTATTTAAAGTTTTAGTTTGAGGATTATTTTGATTATTATTTATTTTTGTTATTGGATTTAAGATGTTATTTTGTTGATTATTTGGAATATTATTTATTCTTTGAATATTAGTTGTTTTATTATTAGATTGATTATTTTTTATGTTGTTTATTTTATTTATATTATTTGTTATATTTGTTTGATTATTTAATATATTATTTATTTTATTTGTAATTGGAGTATTATTTAAATGCGCTTTTGAATGATTATTTGTTTCTATTAAATTGTTTGTTATTTTTTGAGGATTATTTTGATTATTATTTATTTTATTTATAATAATTGAATTATTATTTGATTGTTCTTTCAATTGATTATTTGGAATATTATTTTTTTTTTTTTGATTAATTATAGTGTTATTTGATTGCTCTTTTAATTGATTATTTGTTTCAATAACATTATTATTTATATTTATATGATTATTTGGAATATTATTTATTTTTTTTATATTAATTGCTGAATTATTTGATTGTTCTTTTGATAAATTATTTTCTTTTATTATAGTATGTGATGTATTATTTGAATGATAATTTGAAATATTATTTATTTTTTTTATATTGTTTGTTGTATTATTAGATTGTTCTTTTGACATATTATTATTACTTCTTATTACAATATTTGTTATATTTGTTTCATTATTTGAAATGTTTTTTATTGTTTTTATATTTGTAAAATCAATATTTGAAAAATTGTTTCCTAAATCATTGATTTTTTGATTATTTTGGATATTTTTTAAATGAGTTTTATTTAATCCTAAATTAAGATTATTTAAATTCATTTCTTTTTGAGGAGTTATATTTCTATTATTTTGATTTAAATTTGCATTTATATTTACTTTAATCTTTGAAATGTTAGAATTATCAATAAAATTTATTTTATTGGGGTTATTTATATCTAAATTTACTATATTATCATTTGTAATATTATTTAAATTTGCTTTATTTATTTGTTGTATATTATTATTTAAAAAACTATCATTTCCAATTTTATTGTTTTCAAAATTTTTAATCTGATTTTTTTTATTTTGAAATACATTATTCTTCAAATTATTATTGATAAATTTAAAATCATTATTATTCTCATCTGGAAAAATATTATTTATTAAAACATTATTTGATATTCTTTTTGAAATAATTTTTTTTGTAATATTAGAATTATTATTATTAATAATATTTTTTTTATCATCAAAATTATTATCATTATTATCATTATTATCATTATAATTTTTAACTTGTTTATTATTTTTAATTTGTATAAGTTCATTTTTATTTTTATTATGTAACTGATAACTAAAATCATCTTTATATTCTTTATTATTTAAAGCAATATTATTATTATAAATATTTTTATAATTAACATTATTTACATTTGGTTCACTTTCAACTGGTTCTTTATTTTTAATTATAATTCTTGGTAAAATTGGTAATAATAATGGATGATTTAATTTATTTTGTATTATTGTTGGATAAGGAAAATTAGAATCATTATCATTCATTAAAATTCTTAATTTTAATAATTAAATTTAAAAAAAAATACATTTAAAAAAAAATTAATTTTTTATAGTTTATAATATATATTTTTTTTTCATATAATAATAAATAAATAAGATTCAAATTTTTAAAAAATAAAAAAAAATTCAGAAATGAAACATAAAATTATAAAAGACATAAAAAATTTACATAAAAGTAATAGTATGCCAGAAATAATAAAAGATCCAGTAATAATTAAAAAAGAAAAAGAATGGGATAATCGTTTTATTTATAATAAAATTCCAGAATATGATGCATTAATTGATAAAAATATAAATAAAAATTATTTAAATCAAAATAAACTTTTTCCAATTTATAATCCACAAAAAAAAACTTTTGAATATCCAAAATCAATTATTAGTAATTTATCACCAAAAGGTAGTTATACACAAAGACATTTTTATCAAAAATTAAATTTACAAATTGAAAGTTCTTTAAATCCAAAAAATGAAAAAGAGAGTTGTTTAATATTTAATATTAAAAAATTATGGGATGAATTAAATGTTTTAAATACTTATAAAGAATTATTTTCTGTTGTTTCATTTCAACTTGATGAAAAATCAAGAGAAGATTTTTTTAAAAATGAAATTGAAAATTTATCTTTAATAAAAGAAAAAATTAATTTATTAGTTGATACAATTAAAAAAAGAGATTATTTAATTTCACAATTAAAAACTTTACATAATAATTTTTCTGATAAAATGATTAATATAGAAAAAAATAATGAATTAATAAATAATACTACAGAAAATATACAAAATTTAAGAAAATGTACAATTGATTTAGTTAATAAAATGGTTGATTTAAGAAAAGAAATTAATTATTATTCAAATGGAGGAAAATTTGACTTTGATTTTTTATGTTATAAATTTGGTTTTAATAAAAATTATTTAATTAAAATGAAAGATGAATTACATTTTTTAAAAGATGGTTATTTAAAATTTTTTTTTAATGTTAATAATGATAATTCACCTTTTTTATTAAAAGCAAGTGATGAAAATAATGATAATAATTTTATTGTAAAAGTTCCAATTACTGAAGAATTAAGAGAAGAAATTAAAAAATGTCAATTTATTATTTATCAAGATTTAATTTTTTTTCAAAATCAAAGTACAGAAAATAATAATAATAATAATAAATATAATAATATTAATAAATTTCTTTCTAATTCTCCAATGAGTAAAACTTATAATAATAAAACTTTTTTTCAAATAAAAAAAAATCCAAATGATTTTAATAGCAAACAAGAATTTAATTATTTTAATAAAGAAAATAATATTCCTAAAACACAAAGAGATAAATTAAATTCTTCTAATTCTTTTGTTTCTAAAAATCCTTTTTTAATGAAAACACAATTTAAATTTAAAAAAATAAAAAATAATAATGAAGAGATTAAAAAAGCTTTTGAAAATGTTTTATCAGGAAATAAATTTAGAATTTCTTTTTATAAAAAGTCTTTAAATACTTTTATAAATAAACATTATTATGAATATTATAAAAAAATTCCAGAAGAACAAATTAATTTTTTCAAATTAAATCAAAGTTATATTCAAATTTTTTTTTGTGGAATTTCTCCTTGTTTAATATTATTAAAAGATAATAATAATAATAAAAATTTAATTGGATTATGTGGATTATCATATTTTTATTTTGAGAAAAATTTAACTTTAAATATTAATCATATTAGTACAATTGATATAAATAATTATAAAGAAATAATTCAAGCTCTTTTAAATTATATTAAAAATAAATTTTATTATGATGATATACAAATTCATTATTCTTTAGAAGAAAATGAAAAAAATAATGAAATTAGAGATTTTTTAATAAATGAAAATAATTTTATTTTAGAAAGTAATGGTGTATTAAAATTTAAAACAATTAATCAAATTTCAAATAAAATAAAAAAATCTGCTATAAATTTGAATAAAAAAATTTTCTCAATATCAAATTCAATGATGATAACAAATTCAAATCAAAAATTAATATCAAATAAAATTAAAGATAATGATGATAAATTTATCAATATTGTAACATATAATTTTTTAATATCAGATAATTATAATCCAAATAGTATAATAGAAAATTTTTATAATAGAATTTCAAAATTAAATGATTTAATAAAATATTTTTCATCAAATGGTTTAAATATAAAATTACTTCCTATTTCAATAGCAGAAAATACTTATAATATTAAAAGTTGTATATTAAATAATTCAATATTTAAACATTTATATGTTTTTAATTCAAATAGTTCATCTTATTTAAATGAAAATAATGGTATATATTATAATTATATTAAACCACCTTTTACTATTTATTATAATAAAAATAAAAATTGTTACCTTTATCAAATTTCAAATTGTATTATTTCTTTATTAATTTGTGAAATAAATAATGAATTAAAAGAATATTTAAAAATGAATAATATATACATTCAAATGAATGAAATATATAAAGAATCTATTAATGAAAATAATAAAGTTCAAAAAGAAAATTGTATAATTTGGATTCCTTGTTTTGAAAAAATTCAACATTTAAAAACTAATAAAATTACTTTTTCAAATATAAATAATAATTCAATTGTTGATGAATATATTAAATTAGATAATAAAAAATTTGTTAAAAGTTCTAAAAAAGATTATAATAGTTCTGGTCATATTGATAAAATTCCTTATTTACAAATAGAACCAAATAATGAAAATGATATAATTATAAAAGATAATTTTATAATAGGAATTATAAATCAAAATAATTTTAATCAACTTGAAGAAAATAATACTAATTTTCCTTATATTATTTTTCTGTCTGAAATATCGACAAAAAATTTTATTTCAGCTTAATTTTTTTTTTGATTAAATATTTTTAAAAAATAACTAATTTTTTTCATTATATAAAACATTAATTTAATAATATAATAATAATAAAAAATGTCAAATAATTTCCCTTGGAAAAATTTAATAAATTTAAGACCATATGAAATAATTTCAAATGCTTATTATAAAACATTAATTAATCAAATTTTAAATTATCAAATATCAAAAAAAGAATTTGAAATTTTGCCTTCTTCATATATATTACATTTTATTTCAATATTACAATTCATTTGTAAAAAATCTATAAATGGTAATATTATAAATAATAATGAAAATAATAATGAAAAACAAATTGAAAAATTAAATGAAGATATTAATTTAATGCAAAAAGAATTAGATAGTAAAAGTAAAATAATTTTAGAATATCAAAAAATAGTAAATTCATCACAAAAACAATTTTCAAATATAAAAGATTCATTAATCAATAAAATAAATTTTTATAAAAATAAATTAAAAAATTCAGAAAAAAAAGAAGCAGAAAATAAATTAGATAATATGCAATTATATATGACTCAATTAGTTCAATCACATTATTCACAACCAATTTCAATAACTTATCCTTCAAATAATTATAATACAATTAATCAAAATGAAAATTCAAAATTAAAATCAAAAGTTAAAATAATAAATAATAATACAAGTAATGATTTAAGTGATGAAGAAAGTACTTTAAGTAATCATTATTTAAGAAGTGAAAGAAGGGCTTCTAGAATTAATAATAATTTAAGAAAATTAAATTTAAAATTTGATAGAGATTCTTCTATGAATAATAAATTAATAAATGATCTTTCTAATAAATTTCAACAATTTAAAAATAATATTAATGATGATATAAATAATTTTCAAAAATCTCAAGATAATTCAAATAGAATAAGAAACTCAATATATAGATCATCAAGTGAATATAATTATTAAAATTATAATTATATATAAATAAATAATTTAAATTATTTAATAAAAACAATTTATAAATAAAAAAAAATTCTTAAAATATAAAATTATAAAAAAATTCCTTTAAAAATAAACAAAAAAAAAAAAAATATAAAAAAAATATAAAAAAAAAACACAAAAAAAAAAAATTAAATTAACTCAAAATATTTTTGACCCTTATAAATAACTAAATTATTTATTTAAAAAATCCCAAAAAGATACGAAAAAAAAAATTCTTTAAGTAATAACAGTAGGACCAGTTCTTCCAGTAACATTATTCAAATCAGAAATCTTAATAGCTAATTCAGGTAAATTCTCACCATCATGAATAATTTTTTGAGTATCAGCCCATAAATCACCATTAGGTTCAACATGTTTTTCAAAATAAATTCTGAAAGTAGCATTAGCAGAAGAAGTACCAGAAACTCTAAAAACAATTCTACTACCATCAGCATATTTATAAATCCAACCTTGATTTTTAGAAACTGAATTATCAACAGAATCATGATATTCAAAAACGAAAGCTTCATTACCTTGTTTTAATCCTTTAAACATATCAAAGTTTTTAGCTAAATTAGCTTTTACAATTTCAGCTTTATCAACAGGTACATCTTCATAATCAAATCTGCAATAATAATCTCTACCATAAGTCTTCCAATGATCACCTAAAATATCTCTAATACCAATAAATTTACCAGTATTACCTTTATTTTTTTGAGCTAAGATACTTAACCAACATAAAATAGCCCAAATACCATCTTTTTCTCTAGCATGATCTGAACCAGTACCAAATGATTCTTCACCACATAAAGTAATTTTACCAGCATCTAATAAATTACCAAAGTATTTCCATCCAGTTGGTGTTTCATAAACATTTAATCCTAATTTCTTAGCAACTCTATCAACTGCACCTGATGTAGGCATTGATCTAGCAACACCTGCTAATTTACCATTTTTATTAAGAGCTTTTACTAAATCAGAATTTGCTGCTAATACTGCAAGAGAGTCACTTGGTGTTACTAAAACTCTAGGACCTAGAATCATATTTCTATCTGCATCACCATCACATGCACATCCCATATCTGGTACACATGCATATGGATTTTTACCAAATACATCCATTAATGCTACTAAATTATGAGCATGGACTAAATTTGGATCTGGATGTCCACCTCCGAAATCAGGTAATGGATTACATTGGAATAAATTTTTCTCATCTACACCAAAAATACCATGGAAAATTTCTTTAGCATATGGACCAGAAATACCATGAAGACCATCAAAAACGAAATTAAAATCTTTTCTTTCAAAAAGTGTTTTAATTAAATCAAAATCGAATAAATTTCTCATTTCTTCAATATAATGTTTAGTAGTAGATTCAATAACAATTTCCATTTGAGTCTTTGAACCATCAGGATGTTCAACTTCAAATTTACTAGGTTGAGTAAATGAAATCTCACCAGTATAATCAGCAATTTTATATTCAGAAATTTTTTTAGTTTCTTCAAAAACTCTATTATTCATTTGTTCACTAATAGCAGCACCATTAGGAGAATTGAATTTAAATCCTAAATCATTATCAGGACCACCAGGATTATGACTAGCAGTAAAGATAAAAGCACCAAAATTAGTATCTTTAGGTTGTGCTCTTATAACAAGAGAAACAGCTGGAGTTGACATTAAACCTTTTTCAGCAAGAATTATTTTTGATACTTTATGAGCTGCTGCTATTCTAATTGTTAGTTTTATTACTTCATCATTGTAGTAACGACCATCTCCTCCTAATATTAATGATTTTCCCTCATAGTCTTTTGGCTCGTAGGAATTAAAAATACTTTGAATGAAATTTTCTGAGTAGTTTGGTTGTTTAACTACTGTTACTTTTTTACGAAGACCTGATGTACCCATTTTTTGATCGTCGTAGGGCTTTGTTTTTACTATGTTGACTTTGGTTGAGATCATTTTTTTTTTTTTTATGTTTTTTTTTATTTTTTTTTTGGGTTTTATAGTTTTTGAAGTTTTTTATATTTTTAATATTTTTTATGTTTTTTTTTCATTTATTTATTTCGTTTTTTAGGTTTTTATGTTTTTTTTTTATTTTGAGGTTTTTTATTATGTTTTTGAATTTGAATTTTTTTTGATTTTGCTATTTTTATATTTAGAAAAAAGTTTTTTTTGGTTTTGTTTAATTACAGAATATGTTTTGAATTTTTTGGTTATTTAATTATTTATTTTTTATTAATTAGTTTACAAAACTTCAATAATTTGACATTAAATTTATTTTAAATTTAAAAAATTATATATATTTATTATAAATATTTATTAAATGTTATTATGGTTTAATTAAAAATTATATAATAGAAAAAAATAAAAATTATACAAAAACCAATGTAATAAAATATAAACAATTAATTTTTGAATGGAAGTTTTTTTTTTTGACTATTATTTCCTTTTCTTACAGGAGATTTATTTTTAAATGAACAATTTCTAATAACATTAAGATTAATTAATTTAAAATAGCTTTTTTCTTTAATTTCATTTTCATTTTTTGAAAAATAAATAAAATTATTATTATTTGCATTTTCTTCTAAATCAATTTCAATTTTTTTCCCATTAACACTATTTTTATTTTTATTATAATCAATATTAAAACTATTATTATCTGTAATATTTTCTTTAATTAAACTTATATTTTTATTTTTACATTTTATATCTTTATTATTTTTTTTTTCTGTTTTTTGTTTACATTCATTTAAATATATTATTTCATTTTTAGGAATTGAATTTTTTTTAACATTTATTTTATTATTTTTTTTCAATGATTCATTATGATAAGTTTTATTTTTAATTATATTAATTGAACTTCTTGGTCTTAATAAAGATTTATTTTCATCTAAATTTTTCAATTTAATATGAATTTTATTTATATTATTATTAACATCTCTAATATTATTCAATACAGTATCAACTTCTGTTTTATTTAATGATTTAACTGAATTATTTGATAAAGGAGGTAATTTTAGATTATCATTTGATGTTGATTTAAAAAATTCATTTGTTATATTTAATTTTTGTTCTTCTATTTTTTTTATTTTATATTTATTACGAAGTGAAATTAATGATTTATAATTTTCATTTAATTCATTATTTATTATTATATTTCTTTTTTTTAAAATATTATCTCTTATTTCAATTTGATTATCTAATTCATTTATGTACTCATTTAATTTTTCAATTTTATCTTTCATTAATATGATTTTATAAGCTAAATTAAAATTATTAATTTTATTTTTATTATTATTAATAATAATATTAACATAATCTCTTTCTAACTCATTTAACTTTTTAATCTTATTAGAATAACTTTCAATACTATTATTAACCTCTTTTAAATTTCCATTAAATTTCTCAATCAAATCATTAATTTTTTTTATTTTTTCAATAACAATATCATTATTATTATTATTATTATCATTATTAAACATATCTTTCTTCATTTTATAAATTTCATAATTATTCCCAATAATTTTTTTCTGTATATCAATTTCCTTCTCACATAAAATTTTAACTTTTTCAATAATACAACTTCCATCATTTTCATATCTTCTACTAGTAGGACTAATAGTTAAAACTCTCTTATTTCCAATTTTATTTTCTAAATCAAAAATCCTATTTTGTAAACTTTTAATAATATTATTATAATCATTAATATGATATTGAGCACTTAAAACATTTCTCTTAACATTACTTTTAATTTTTTTAGCTCGATTAGCATAATTAAGTGTATTATAAGTATCATCAAAACAAATAGAAGAAGGAGAAATATTAGCAATCATTACAGTTCTTGAATTTCCTCCTAAAGAATCTTTTAGTAATCTTGTTAATTTTGAATCTCGATATGGAATATATTGTTTATTTCCTTTTTCATTAACTTCACATAATAAATTAATACAATTACCTAAAGTTAATAAACTTCTATTAATATTTGCACCTTCAATTAATCGATTTCCTCTATTTAATGTTACTGATGCTCTCTCACTACCAGCTAAGTCAATTAAACTTAATTTACCATATTTTATTTCATATTCTATACCAGTATTTTTTTCTTTATATGATACCATTATTTGTAATATTGCATGTGAACGTGATGAAGTTTCATTTGCATTTGTTGATTCAGTTGTTCTATTTTTATTTCCTTTCTTTAATAAATTTAATATATGTTCACTTGATGTTGCTTTAATTTCTGTAATTCCAGATACTATAATTCCTTTATTTGAATCTTCTCTCAAATCTAAATTATTATTTTCATTATTATTAGAAAGTAAATCTCTAATATTTTCATTATAAATTTCCAAATACCACATTTTTACATTATATTCTCTATTATGATATGAATTAATTTGAAGGAAAAGTTCCTTTAAAGTTAATGGCATAATACCTAAATTTTTATCATTACCTAACATAGTATATGTCTTTCCAGCACCTGTTGCACCATATGCAAAAACTGTAGCATTATATCCATTAATAACACCTTCTATTAAAAATTTAGTTGTTGAATTAAATATTGTTTCTTGTTTTGTATTTTCATCAAAAATATAATCAAATGCCATTGAAATTTCCTTACTTCTATTATTATTTATATTATTTATTCCATTTGGATCTTTTAATATTAGTAAATTTTTGTTTAGTATATTTATTGTTTTTATTGGAGAATATTCTTTTTCTTTTTGGTTTAATGGACGACAACGAACTGCAACTAATATGTTATATGTTCCTTTTTTCATTTGTTCTATATATTTGTTTGTTTCGTTTTCGTTTTTTGAATTTATTTCTATTTCACTTTTTGATCTTGAATTGTTTCTTTGTGATGAATTTAGTACATTTAATGTACTATTATTTCTAGATTTTGTTAATTTAATATGTTTTATGTTATTATTAAGAGAGTTTTTATTTGTATTATCCATTGATTTTTTTTCTCTTTTGTATTTAAATTAATTATATAAATTATTAAAAATAGAATTTTTTTTTAAATAAAATATATTAAATATATTCATTTATAATTATTATATAATTTAAGCCATTTAAAAAATATTTTTACATTTTTATCTCTTATTATTTTTACTGATGTTACTTTTGAATCTATAATTTAAAAATTGTTTAATATATAATTTTCATCATATTAATGCAATTGAAAGATTAAATACAATTTTAATTTATCATACCAAAGAACCAAATTCATTAAAAAAAAAAATGGTAATTTTTTCTCAAAAAAAAACTGATTTTAAACTAAAGAATTATTAATTCAAACTTTAAAGAATTCAATAAAAAATTGAGTAATAAAATTAACTAAAATAATACAATCTGAAAATAAATTAAGAGAAGAAAATAAACAATTAAAAAAGATTTGGAAATTTATGAGCAATTATATATAAATTATTCAAATAATATTTCAACAATTACAATAAAAGATAGAAATCATGATATTAAAAAGAAAAAAAATTAAATAACTTTTTCTGGAATAAATCAATCTTTTATGAATAGTGTAAAAATTATAATAAATTCAAAATCAAAAAATGATTTTAATTTATATGAAAAACTCAAAAAAAAATATCTTCAAAATTAAAAATAATAAAAACTTTTAAAAATAAAATTTTATATAATTTAAAAAAAAATAATTATAATAATATTTCTAATACTAATACAACAAGTAAAACAAATAAAAATATTAATAGTAATATGGGGATGGGGATTGGGATTGGGGATTGGGGATTGGGGATTGGG